>VSMD01081223.1:0-22023 GCA_008750895.1 Mirza zaza | reverse complement strand
AAAAAAAAATGCCATATACCTATGCCTGCAGCATAAATTGTACAAAATTCATTTCCTCCAGTATCATACTTTGCAAAAAGCATGTTTTTGCAAGAGAAAATGTCAATTTTTCAACTATCCTTGATACCAAGGAAAGCATGATAACTGTAAGTCATCCACTTAGTAAGCTCTAAAACTCAGTCCCTAGGGCTCTTGTGCTTTATCAACCAGCCTAAATAATGTAAATCTGTCCTTCGAAAATTCAGAACAAAATATTTTTGCACATTGTTAAAGGCTTCAAGCCTAGTCCACCAACTCCAAACTTAGTCTGCAATGTGGTGAGGCTCTGACTAACTTTTTGATGTGAACAAGGAAAAAGAAACAAGGAGATATAGAACAACCTCAAAATGATATTCCCTGGAGGTCCATGGTTGAGTTCAACTTGCAGATGATAATTTAGCAAAGAAATAACTGCTCCATGTTCTCTTATAATGATTTAGACATTAGCCCTTCAAACCTTGTTTGTAATGAATAAAAAAGAAATCTCTAAAAAGAACACTTTTGCTTGTGTCTTTTTTTATCTTCCCTTAATGGCTTTCATAATTATTTTCTGTTTAAATTTTATCATCTTAACCATTTTTATTTTTAGTATTATTTTTAATTGACACATAATAATTGTACATATTTATAGTGTTCAGGGTAATATTTTGATACATGTATATACAACGTGAAATGATCAAATCAGAGTAATTAGCATATCCATCACCTCAAACATTTATTATTTTCTTGTGTTGGGAACATTCAAACTCCACTCTTCTAGCTATTTGAAAGTACACAATAAATTGTTAATTACAGTTACCTACAGTACTGTAGAACACTAGAACTTAATCCTCCTATCTAGCTGTAATTTTGTATCTGTTAACCAACCTCTCACTATACTCTTCTCTCCCACTATCTTTCCTAGCCTCTAGTGACCACTATTCTACCCTCTACTTTTATGAGATTAACTTTTTAAGCTTCCACATATGAGTGAGAACATGAAATATTTATATTTCTGTGACTGGGTATTTTCCTTAACATAGTGTCCTCCAAGGTCATCCACATTGCCATGAATGATAAGATTTTATTCTTTTTTGTGGATGAATAGTATTCTGTTGTGTATGTATACCCCATTTTCTTTATCCATTCACCTGTTGATGGATACTTAGGTTGACTTCTTATCTTTTTTTTTATTTCAGAATATTATGGGGGTACAAATATTTTGTTTACATATATATTGCCTTTGCCCCACCCAAGTCATTGCTACCAGCATGTCCATCCCCCAGACAGTACCCATTAGGTGTGAATATGCCCATCCCCTCTACTCCCCCATCACCTGCCCAACACCAGGTGAATGTTACTACCATATGTGCACATAACTGTTGATCGGTTAATACCAATATAATAGTGAGTACATCTGGGGCTTTGTTTTCCATTCTTGTGATAGTTCACTTAGTAGAATGGTCTCCAGTTCTATCCAGGATAATACAAGAGGCACTGGATCACCATTGTTCTTTGTGGCTGAGTAGAACTGCATTGTATACATATACCACATTTTATTAATCCACTCATGTATTTATGGGCACTTGGGTTGTTTCCACATCTTTGCAATTGCGAATTGTGCTGCTATAAACATTTGAGTGCAACTAATCCTCAACTTCTTATTGTTTTAAAAATATCTACCCAAAGGAAAAAAAAAATTCTCTTTTGTAGAATTATTTTCCTTTGGGTAGTTGCTTTTAAAACAATAAGAAGTTGAGGATTAATTGCACAGTGTAACAAGTGTTATCCAGGTCACCAGTCTGGGGTATTCCTCCAGCTTAAAAGTATATTTATAAAATGTGTGTATTTGTGTGTATGGTGAAGGCAAAGAGGGAACTTTGATCAGTGTAAGAGAATTTTCATTTGGTTTAATAAACACTTATTATCTCCCAACTATGTGTCTGTTATTTTAGGTACTTGAGTATTCAAAACCAAGTAAATTCCAGGCCCTGCCATTTAGAATTCTTATAGGCAAACTATAAACAGATCATTTCAATACATTAAATTAGAAAGGTAATGGGGATTCTAGTGAGGAAGGGTCCAGATGAGATATGGTAAAGACCTGATATAGGGCAGTGACAGTATGCATCAAATGAGTTAATAAATGAGAGAATAATATAAAAGAGAAGTTTGGAGGAAATGGTGCTAGGTTAAAGGAAGAGAAGAAAGAGTCCAGGATGGTTGTACGGCAGATATAGGTTGTCTGAGATGGAGTTCTGACCACCCCCTTCCTCCTGTTCTGGTAACAGGTGGCAACTCTTCCTGGCTGGCTGCCTGTCCCTGCCCCAGGAAGAGCTAACCTAGAGAATACAGGCAGAAGCACATCTCTTTTGCACTCAGGGTATGTTTCCTCAGTAAGCAGCCTTTGGCTGTAGATAGGAACTGAAAGAGACCAACAGGATTGTGTTGCAGATAAAAACTAAGGTGTCTCACATAACCACTGCCACACTCAATTAGGTCCTTCTCTTTCCTCTTCTTTCTACGGATCATGTGGGACAACCTCAGTCATTAGGGTGGCTGATCACATCCTCACGCCCTCAATCCCAGCACATCTTGTGGCCTCTGCCATTTTTCTGTCTCCCTATCTTGCAGCAGAACCCCTTCCAATGGAAGTGAAGTACTCCAGACCACATTCGTTCATGTCCCTGCATCTCCCGGAAACTCGTCTTCCCAGCCCCCACCTTCGCCTCGTCCACTGTGCCAGATCAGTCAGCTCGTTTGGTCTTGCACTTCACTCACACCATGAAAAATTCTAGATATAGGTCTTAGTAGTAACAGATTTTATTTTTCTACTCCTGTCTTATGGACTTTGCAGCCCACTTTCTTTTTTTTTTCTTTTTTTGAGACAGAGTCTCGCTTTGTTGCCCAGGCTAGAGTGAGTGCCGTGGCTTCAGCCTAGCTCACAGCAACCTCAAACTCCTGGGCTCAAGCAATCCTGCTACCTCAGCCTCCTGAGTAACTGGGACTACAGGCATGTGCCACCATGCCCGGGTAATTTTTTCTATATATATCAGTTGGCCAATTAATTTCTTTCTATTTATAGTTGAGACGACAGGGTCTTGCTCTGGCTCAGGCTAGTTTCGAACTCCAGACCCTGAGCAATCCACCCACCTCGGCTTCCCAGCGTGCTAGGATTACAGGCATGAGCCACCACGCCCAGCCTGCAGTCCACTTTCTGCACTCGAAGGCTTTTGTGTGTGTGTGGCAATGTGACAGAGTAGACCTGGATTCGAATCCCAGTCCTATCACTTGGCTTGGCAAGTCACATAAGCTCACTGGGCCTTAATTGCTTTATCTGTAAATTGAGATAATAATATGTTCTTTTCAGGATTGTTGTGAAAAGTAAATGAGGAAGCATGTTAAAGTGCCTAGCAAGTGGTATTATTTACCTTATTGCCTACTCTTCTTAATTCTATCCCTCATCTCTTCCTTATGCTTCATTTCATTCTTGTTCTGCTTTCATATTTTCTAGAGTTTCTTGTCCCTCATTCAGTTTTCTAGCTTCCTTTCCCTCCCCTTAGTAATTCCTCCTTGATTTCATGCTCCTAGTGCAGACATGGAACAGAACAATGAAGTCAAACTCAGATTATAAAACACGCACAGTTATAATATCACTGTTTTCTTCTCATGTCTCTAATTCCCTTTAAAAATAAAGTCCCTATAAGCAGGGAAAGTCTTTTCTTGATTGATTTCTGTAGCTAAGTAGACATCAAGTAGGTACTCAGCAAGCTTTTCTAAATCATTGTTGATGTGTATCTCAGTCAATTAAATACAAGTGAGCTTCTCCACCAACTTTCTGTGTTGCTCCTCTTGTTCTCATGCTATAATACAGAGTTCCTCTGCTTATTAGTACCTGTGTTTCTCACCCAGGTGTCCTGAGACATCTTCTCTGTAACAAAAGGTTGCAGGTTCCTTTTTGCATCCATTAGTATCAAGTCTGTGGCTGTGCAGCTCACCCCAGAACTTAAATTATGTAGATTCATAAGATCTCAGGTCTCATAAATTGTTTGTTGTTTCTTGAGCCATGCTTGAATGAAAGGAGATATTTTTTATGCTGTTTAAAGTGTTAAAGAAGTGGCAGTCTCCCCCACAGGCAAAACTCTCTTTCTGCAAACTCAGAGTATTAGGTTGCATCATCAGTTAAGACACTTTCAGTTTCAATTAATAGAAACTTGACTAAAAGTGACTTGATTTTATCTCACATAAAAATCTCCACAAGGAACACTTATCTACAGTTAATTCAGCAGGCTGGCCCTGTCATTAAGGACACAGGTTCTAATGTACCATTGCAGGCATGTCAGCAATCCATCCCTCAGAGTTGCAAATGGTCATAACAGAGCTAGGTATCATCTGCAAACAAGGCCATGTTTAGCAAAAAACAAGAACTTCTCTCCTATGTATTCCCTTTGATTGGTGAGTTTACCTTTCCCAGGAGCAGCCCAGCAGAATACTTCCAGCTTCCACTGATCAGAATTGAATCACATGACCATGGGAACCAATCATTAGCGCCATGCCTACTTAGATTTATCCCGACTCGGAACAATCATGACTCACCCCCTAGGGCAAGGTAAAAACCCATGAGTAAACATGTAGCTCTGTGGAGGTATCTGAACAAAACCTGGGCTATAACAGTAAGACAAAAAGGAGACAAATGGATGTTGGAGGGACAACCAACAGGGTCTTGCTACAGTCCTAGCAAATGTTGATGAGTACAATGGCCTACATAATGCTGTGGACCAGGGCTGAGATTAGGGTACCTGGCGCACAAAATGTAAGGAGGCAATCACTTTCAGGTGCTGACCATGCACTTGCGTGACCTTGGCAATAAATTTTTTCTTAAATTTTGTCCTCTAGCAAACTTGATGGCTTCACCCTAAACTGGCCTTGGCTATAGAAATGGAATTAACTCAATAAATGCATTTATTTAATTTTAGGATGCATTAGGAAACCCATTTCATCCATAATATCTCAACTGATTCTTGAAATTCTGTCAATAGCAATTTATTTCCATGTTTAAAACTTTGCCTTCTCTCTGTGGTATACTTTTCTATATTCAAATGCTTCTAAAGAGGGGATTTTTAATTTTTAATTTTAATCTTCTTTCCTTATAGAAGAGATACATTTTAGAATCAAACCTCTAGGTTATTTGCACACAATATCTGTTAGATTTGGGATGCTTGAGGCAACTTCTCTGGAATCTCAGGGAGAGGATGTAATACCAAGAGATACTGGGCAAGGGTTGGGAATAAATTTTGTGCCTTCAGATCACAAGCTCCATAACCTTTGGGGGTAATATCACCAGAAAGTCATGGAGCAGAAGATTAAAAGGAATGGTATTGTAAACTGTTAGCCTTTGCTGCAGAACAAACATGCACATGATATATAGGCTTAAAATAACAAATATTTACTATTGTTCTGGAGTCTATGCAGCAGTTGGGAGGTTCTGCTAATTTGGAGCAGGCTCAGCTGGTATCTGTTGGGCTCACGCATGTGTTGCTTGGCCAGGAGCTGCATGGTCCAAGATGCTCTCACTGTAATAACAGGTCATATCCCTCCCATCATCCAACAGGCATTCCCATGGGAAGTATTCCAGGTTTCAACAAGAACAGTAGAGCAAGCCCCAAAGTGCAAGGACTTTTCAAGGCCCTGCTTGTGTCACATTTGCTCACACTCCATTGGCTAAAGCAAATTACACAACCAAGTGAGAATCAGAGTGGGAGCATTAATAGGGCATAGATAGAGGTGTGTGTGTGTGTGTGTGTGTGTAGATATCTATGGCCATTTTTGCAATGTAGCACAGGAAGTGTTCTTGTTTGGAAGCACCTATAGGGTACCTGCAGAAGGATATCAGAAATTGTTGGGAGACTTGCTGTGGATGTGGATGAACCAGAGGGAAACTGTTATGTAAAGAAAGAGCATGTCATTCAGAGTAGTTGTTTCAAAAGATAATACAGAAAAAAAGCTATCATAGTGGCAAATAGTGGCATGTCCATGCCCAGTGGTAGGGACACCTAGAAAATCCAAGCAGATCTTGTCTCCGTGTATCTCCACCTGTGGAGGTGGAGGTATCATATTATTTAGATCATGTAAACCAATCACCTTTCCTCTAATTCCCTGGTTATAAGGGCAAACTCCCTGTGCTTTAGCTTCTTATGTATTTGGTTTGCAGAGAGAACCATACAGTAAAGAAGATATGAAGACTTGATGTGCTTAATATTTAAATTTCTCTTTGAAAATCAATACATTAGGATTCTGGTTTATATACTTCGCTATTGTATGAGATTTTAACAGTACCTGAGACTTTATTTACAAAACAAATCATGATATTTTCATATCATACTGTGACATGAAATATTATTTACAAGATATCATTTATATTCATCACAACTTCACTAGATCTTGTTATTTATAGGGTTAATAAAGAAGCATAAACTACCACAGCACAAATTGTTTATAATTTTATAACTATACTTTAACATAATAAACTATCACTGGCAAATGTATTTTATTTTATGCCGTTAAAAAATTATTCTGAGAAGAGACCAAAGGGGAAAATGTCTTTTAAAAGGTTAAGACTTTGAGTTATTATGAGTAAGCCTCATCTATCAAAAGCACTGATAAGCATTACTGGGCTTGAGAATTCAAGAAATAGATCCTAAACCAAGCAAAATCACCAAAAAAAACCCCAAAAAACAAAAATAACGCATGCCACTCTCTTCAGTGAACAGTGGGGTTGAGAGGAAACTTTCTCTTTTTCCCCAAAGTTCGCTGAAAGATCAACTCACAATTAAGGCAGATTAATATGAGAGAGAGGTTTATCTACCATGCACATGGGGAGAACCACACAGTGACTACTCACTATCCTAATGGAATCCAGATATTTTTTATACATGCCTTTTAGAAAGGATGGAGCATATGAGAAGTATAGGTAATTCTGTTTAGGGGCAATAAATGGTTTCTACAGAGGATGAATAGATGCTCGGGGGAATGCATAGATGGGGAGAAACATATTGACTTGTAAATTAACCGGAGAGACAGGTATTATGTTTAAAATCATTTGGGCCAGCTCTAGTTGCACTCTTGATGGTCTCTCCTGAAATATATTGAGATAACAAGGAGGGGAAAGGAAGTTAATTATACTTTTCCTAGGACTTATTAATCTCTATGAGCCTTAATTCAAAATACCAAGGAGTAATATTTTGGGGTGAAATTTCTGGAGCTCCTTCAGTGCTATTACATACATGCCCTACCATACTTAATAGTGAGCTGGAAATGCTGGGCATGGCTATTAAAGTAAGGATGCTGGACTGAACAATCCATTTCAACCTCACATTCTACAGTTGTACAACTCTCTGTCCTACCTCAAGTCATCCACAACAAAATGGGGAAACTTATATATAGCCTTCTAGAGCAGGATCCTGAGTTACTGCCCATGGGTCCACTGATTGTTTTGTCCTGCCTGTGAGTTAAGAATGCTTTCTACATTTTAAAGTAGTTGGAAAAAATCAAAAGAATAATAATATCTTGTGACAAATCAAAATTATATGGAATTCAAATATGAATGCTCATAAATTACATCTTATTGCAATGCAGCCACATCCATTCAATTGCCTACTATCTATGGGTGCGTTCCTGTCAGAGCTGAGTAGTTGTGACAGAGACAATGTGGCCTGCAAAGCCTAAAATATTTACTATCTGTCCCTTTACAGAAAGGTCAGTCATCAACCCCTCTTCTGGAAGAAGAAAATTGAGTATCTGAGCCTCTCCTTCTCCAATCCCCTTAATGTCTGATCCTTTTACTAAATGTTCCCGCACAGATTAACTGGACTTAAAATAACCTACTTTCCTCCCTACCTCTCCTGCTGTATGGAGAGGTTTTACTGTGTGTTCCACTTCATGAGTTGCATGTCAGGCAAATCATGCATATAATTCACACTTTAAATGAGTTAATTATTTAAGTACTCAATCTTTTAGTCAGTCTATCAGCCAGCATTACAACGAGGAAATGAATAAACATGAGGACATTTCATACTCCTCCCCCCATCATTCATTAAAAACATTTCAGAGACTCATTAGTCAGGAGCCTAAGCAGCCTTTATAGTAGGCTGATAAGATGCCAGACATTACTTTCTAAACTACATGAGTCTTACCTAAATGGAGGGAGTGAAATTCAACTCAGTAGAAATTAACTGTGACTCAGCCTCTCACTGCCTTTCTCTAGCTCTTCAGGAAAATCTAATTCCATCTCTGTGATTTATTTAAATTGCTGGAAAAAAAACAGTTAAGCGAATAAAGCACTTGGATGCATAAAATGATGTGTCACTTGCATACATACCATGGAGTGTTTTTTGTTCTATCACAGGAAGTGAAAGAATAAGGAAAAATAGGCAGTATTTAAAAGGATTTTAAATCAGAACACTGCACAGCCCAACCCTCTCCTGATGCCTAAAAGCCTGGGGTGTACTTTTTTCCTTTTTATGGCATTAAAATGGCAAAAGTATTCCCGTGCTTTAAATTTACTTTCCAAAACATGTTGTTGCTTTTAAACAGCCACGCCAGCAGTGCCTCTGGAGTAACTCGTGCTGAGAGGCACACACTGTTCAGGATTCTTATCTGCCTGTTGGTCTTCATCTATTCTCACTATGTGTGTGTGTATTGTAGCAGTATGGTGTCCCTTGGGTCTAGAAGCTTTGGGTGGCATTTATGATAATTCGTTTTAAATCTTCTTGCAGTTTTGCTGGTCACATCTGGTTGTTGTGCTTATTTGGGGTTTATTAAAAAGAGCATTGAATTTCAATAAAGGAGAAATTGTTAGAGGAGGGTAATGAGGAAGGGATTTGTGCTTCCATTTTTTAATAAAATGCCAAGGTCTGTGAATTAAACAAAATGAGTGCCTTTTGAATGTTTGTAGTTTTCACACTTACTCTTGATGTTGCAAATCCCGTGAGTTCAGCCTATGTACCCAGCGCCAGAATAGCATCTGTTAGTGAAGACAGAACAGATTAATTTGTAGACTCCTGATAGCTGCTTCAAGTTCCAAGGGCTGACAATATATGCCTCATGGGGAGAAATGCTTATTTTGGCAGGGAGGGAGGGGAAAGGACAGCCGATGGAGGCCAACGTGAACAGAAAAACATAATGGAGCCTTGTGCTGCTGCTTAAATTAAAGTCTGCCTACCTCCTACGACGGGGTAGTGCTTGGCAATGAAGTACTGCCAATGGAAAATAATGAGCTCCCTCATTAAAAAGTAATAGTTTGTAAAGTAAAATTTCAAAGCATAATTAATGAGCTTGTGAAAAGTGCCAGGAAAACAGTAGCCTAAATGTCAGTTTTGAGAGTTACACAAGTTTATATATGGCAAGGGATATTCGTGGGCAAGGTTTGAAGGCTTATCAGAAACCTCAAAGTACTCTTTCTTTATAATAGTATTTTTCTATTTTCTTTATCACCTATTGTTGATGATGTTCCTCTTGAATGTATACACTAGTATCTTTTAATTAAAACAAAAAATACATATAGTAAGTTATATAAAAACTATCAAAATGCTCTTTTTTTGAGAGTCAATTGCTGCATGTCTTAGAATGATTTAATTTCCAATATAAAACTTGGGACACGTGGTGACTCAGTGGGATAGAATATTTGAAATGAAATTTGCGCTAGAAAACCCAGGATGGCTGGCTACTATAATGAAAAGTATAACATTATAAATGCCTTATTCTTAGGTAGCAAACCAGGTTAGCTACTATGTTTGTGTGCCTAATATGTAAGCATCCTTTTCTCCTTTTTTGTTGTCAAATACAATCTAATCCCCCATCTCCTGCCAAAAGAAATGACCAAGAATTGGTCATGGGAGCACACCATGCCATTTTGGCCTCTATAATTGGTTTGCTGGTAGGTAAGCGACTGAGCAAGGCCCAGCAGAGTCCTTTCTTTGGATTGCAATATAGATATTGGAGAGAAAGAGTTGGCTCTCTCTTCTTTGGAGGGTAAGAGAGTATCCTACAGGATGGGGTAGTCACTAGCTATTAATATCTTACCTGCTAGCAAAAGAAAGCTAGAAAGCAATAGGAGGGTTTGAGGCAAACATACAAAGAGAGGAAGAGCTGAGCAGCAAAGAGAAAGTGATCTGAAGATACATTTGAGTCCTGGGTCTTGTTGTACCTGGTGCTATTTCATTTTCTTCTCTACCAGTTGGTGGATCACAGAGTCCAGCATTTTTCTGAGGCTAGTTTGAATTTATGTTTTTCAAGTTTATGTTTCTTATGACTTAAAAAGATCTGACAATCTGTCCATAGGCAAGACAGTTTCTCATAAAGAGTGTAAGGTCTAAACTATAATGAGAAAGTTATTGAAACTGTATTTAATCAATTCCACAGCAACTGTATACCAGAGGATGATATAATTTTCCCTTTCCTAGTTAAAATAAAGAGAATATTGAGCAGGAAGAAAGGGATGATTAATGATATCTATCTTCAGAATAGAAGCACCATTGAATAATGTTAGATATACAAATCACCAGAGAGAGCCTACAGAATTCATATAAAATGAGGAGTTTGAAACTGCAAGTCAGATAATAACTGGCATAATAATCTTGTTGGATTTTTTGGAATTTGGGGCTTTTGTAAATTTTCCAATGTTTACTATTTCAGTACCTCATAGATATTTCTCCACACTGATTTAAAAATAATCCTTTAACATTTTCCTGTCAATATCATATATATGAAAACTAAAGATACACACATAAAATCAAAACAATATCTAGGACTGGGTAACTAAAACTTGGAGAAGGGAAAACTTTTTAAATAATGATTTTAAGTTTGTGCAGTCTTAAAATTTGGTATATATACATTTTGATAGCACATGCACTTCCTCAGCAGCATAGACCATAACTGAGCCTAGTTAGCAAGACAAATTAGTCAAAAAAAGGAAGCTGCCAGATGGTGCACATTGTTAATAACGCCCATCTGTGAATTACGAAGCTAATTTGTGGGTGTATTTGGTGCTTCTTTTCTTGGACAGCAAAGTAGCTAGTAACATCTTTGTAGAGGCACCTAGATGCCTTAGTGGCTTCACAGGTAACTTTAATTTCTTCTCAGCCTGAGATTTTGAGAAAAAATTGATTCCTCTAGCCCAAAAGAATCTTGTGCTGCACCAAAAGAGCAAAATGTGTCATCAATTCTTGGGGGTTATAGTGAATTGCTCCCCTCTTTAAAAACCAGGAAAATAAGAAAGCCTTCAGATTGTTAAACTGCAACCTGGATGAGAATATAGGTATTGGAAAGTCACTGAAAGGAGGCAATCCTCCAGAGAAAGGAGTTTAGGTCCAGCCAGGAAGCAAAGAGAAAGGAAAGGCACAGGGTTCTCAGTCTCAGCACAGTCCAACATTCGCAGTGTGCAAAAAAGGGGGAACCTCCAATTCAGAAGTTCCTAGTCCCACTGGTAAGGGTATGCTTAAGGTGGAGGTGGCAAATGGAGGCTGTCGGCCACAGAATTTGAATCTCTAGGTATTTAGATGTTTCCGGCTATCTTATTCTGTTGTCTTTAGACAGCTTGCTTGTTCTGATGCCTCTTATTCTGATTCCATACTCAACAAGCACACTTCTGACTCCAAAGCTGGTCAGTCTATACTGTAGAATTTTCTGATTATTTGAACCTTAAGTATTTCCATGCATGTGATAATAATTTCAAAATTAATCAATAAAATGGTCATGGATTATTATTGTCTTTCCATACTTTAAGATAAACATTCTGAATGTGCTAATATTGGGCTATTATTTGATCTACAAAGCAATACTTTCATAGACTAGCTACATTAAGAAAAATAATTAATAACACAGACTTCAAGGCTTTTTGTCTACACATCACTTAATTCCTTCTGCAAGCTAATAAACTGGTATTCCATTATCTATCTCAGAATCATTTGCCTTTTAGTTAGAGTAAGACAATAAACCTTCTATAGAATCGGGGAAAGTAAGAGATAGAAGAGATCATATGGTGAATAGTCCAAATCACTAATTTTATAAAAGAGGAAACTGAAGTTCAGATTGGTTAAGCAGCCCATTGCTAGCTGCAGAGTTTGCTAGTGTCAGAAGTAGGCCTGGCTTCCAGAAGAGTCACCTATCTTTCTACCGTATTATGCTAAGCATACTGTACACACAGAAACACAGCTAAGAGGAGGAAAAAACAACAAAAAAGATTGAACTAAAATAAGGGAAACCAAGTCCTGTTCCAGCTCTCCCTTCAAGTTTTAACTGTTTATGCTTTTATTATTATAAACACTATAAAAGGCACTGTACTATTAAAAATATATTACTCTAGTTATAACCTTAAATACATCTTCATTACAGAAAATTTAAAAAATGTACAAAAGTACATAAAACAATAAATATCATCTATAATTATGCCCATACAGAAAAATCAATATTGAAATTTGGCAAATTTCTTTCCAGAATTTTTTCTAGGCATACATTTATGTGTTTTGTTCTTTCCCCAGTACATTAACAGTGCTCATGGAGGAGGAGGTAGAATCCATGGGAATTAAGAACACAAAGAGAAGAAAACCATGCTCTGCTTGTGTTAACCATGTGACCTTGGATAATTGATTAGCATCTTTCTGACTCATGAAGTCAAAACAGCTCCTAATTCTTAAAAAAGTTCTGAAAATGAAATGATATTAATATTTTTAAATGCTTAGAATAGTGCCTGGAGTATAATAAGTGCTATATAAATGTTTATAAAATAAACAAATAGGTGCTGCAAAAATATTTATTGGAATAATGAATATATATGTGTGTATAATTATAAATTATAGTACTTAATATACACTATATACTCTGCTTTTTTCACTGAATATTACATTGTTAGCATTTTCCTATGTTAATAAAAGAAATTGTATTATTATTTCATCAATGGTTCACTTTCTACTGAATCATTCCTATCATTTGACATGCTGTTATTTCCTTCCAGATGTTTGCATAGCTCATGTCCTCACCAACTCTTTGGTCATACTGACTCTCAAACAGCCCCACTCTGGCCACTCTGTAGCCAATCCCCATAACTCTGCACTAGTCTTTGATTTTACTCCATGGTATTTATCACCTTCTAACATACTGTATTAGCTAATTACCTATTTATATTTGTATTTACATTTGTCCTTCCTGCTGGACTGCATTCCTCATGAGAGCAGGAAAATTGTTGTGCTCATTGATGTACCCCAACCTCCAAAAAGAGTACCTGTTACAGAACAGAAGCTTAGTAAATATTGCTAACTTAAATGCTTTTTTCCCCTAGTAGTATAAATAATTCTGTGGTGAATATTTCTGTAAATGAAGTTCTCTTACAACATCTGTTTATTTCTTTTATACTTCTTGAAGTGAAACTGGTAGGTCAAATGATGTGAACATCTTTAAAGTTCCTACTATTTATCGCCAGAATGTTTTCCAGAGAGTTTCATAGTTCTCTCCAAGGGAAGATACATTTACCAATTGTATAGTGAGGAGTGGAGGAGATAGAGCAAGCAGCCTTCCTCTGTGCTTCTGCTACTCTGCCCAGTATTGAGCCAACCAACCCCCTTCCCAAAAACTGAAGATTGCCAATTTGATTGATCCCTGTCCTGGATGTTGTTTGGGCAAAACACATTAGTGAATGAAGTGACAGTGTATTAAAAGGCATTGCATCCATGTGCATTCCTTCTCAAGTAGTTTTCTATATTTGAACACCTCCAATAATTGTAAATGCACACCTCCTGAAGCAGCTAATTATCTCCTCAGTTCTTTTGATTCAGCCTATTTTCTCTGTGTGTACGTTCTAGGTCCATATTTTGAAAACTTAATTAAAAATATGAACCTTGAATCCACAGAGCTCATTAAATATGATTTGAATATTCTTCTCATATGACATAGATTTGAAATACTCCACTATCTCAAATTTTGTTATCTGAATATAGCCTCATTTCTTTCTGTTTCCTTAACTATTTGCTACTTAGAATGCAATGTAATATGCTAGCAAATGTATGAGCAGAGAATGGCTATCACCTTCCTCATTCTAGGTAGCATTCTTGTGTTAATGCCCATTAGCTTTATTGGCTGCCACAATAGGCTGTTTGTAGATTAAGTTTCCTGCTGAATACATGAGCCATTTGGCTATGTATTTGTCTCTTCTCTATACTGAGTCCTTCTTTTTTGGAGTTAGATTCAGGTCTTATATAGTGTTAGTGCCCATAGAAAAGAGTTCGTATCCCATAACAACTATTTGTTCCTCTCTAGATAGTTTTCCCAACTCTATTGTAATTTCGTGTTTATAAGAAGCATTGCTCAAAAAGAAAATCAGATATGGTACATTTTATGTGTGGTACATGCCATACACAATCAGCAAGGGATTTTTCAGCATTTTTTTGTAGCAAAATTCTAAGCCAATTTTAAAGGATGCTGACTGTGGAAAACTGACACAGGAAATAACTCAGCAAAAGAATTTAAAACACAAAGGACAATGGGAGTATTGAGCACAAAAGCAGCAATATAAGGTGGTTTATAAATTCGGAGAAATTAGACTGTCATCTTTAAGCACTCATCAGCTTTTAATTTTCCATCTGTTTTGCAGACAGAAGTTTATGTCTAATACACACTTAAACATTTTAAGCAATCAGAATATATATCTGCATTTCTTTGGTGGGATACTGCTAAGAGAATTACTTTAATTACATTTAATCCTATTTTGGACTGATAGAGGCATTCTAACACAATAGGAGAGTGGATGTGGATAAAGTTCAGGTCAGGAGTTTACTATGTTCTTACATATTTGTTATTTTCTGTCCTTATTATTGGATATGGCTCTTTTTTAGATAAGATACTAAAGTAGCAAACCCAGAAAAACAGGGAAAGCTATTGGTCACCTACTTTTGAAAAGTGTGCCCTTCTTTGAATGCTAGAATTGATGGAGAATTTGTGAAATGACAAAGATTATTTTTGACATTTTACAATCATGATTTCTGTACCTCTTTCATCTTTCAATGCCATCATTCCTCATCTCTTTCTACCATCTAAACTCCCCACCCTTGTGTTACATTCCATCAGGAACTAGCTAGCTTACTAGTTAAGTTAGTAAAGTAAAAACTTAGCATGGACCATAGATTGTAATTATAGAGAACCTAGGCATTTATCTTAGGGGACATTCGGTGTTGGGGACTGACATTATACTTCCCTGGTTTAAGAATTAAATTTAGTGAGTAAACAAAATGTTGGCCAGGCTTTCAGTCATCTAAAGGCTTGACTAGGGCCAGACAATCCACTTCCAAAATGGCTCATTCATAGGGCTGTTGTCTGTCCTTGCCCCAGGAACCTCTCTGGAAGACTGCTTTAATGTCCTTAGGACATCTGCTGCCCCCAAAGGAAATAATCCAAGAGAGAAAGGCTGAAGCTACAGTATTTTTATGATCTAGCCTTAGAAATTACACATAATCATTTCCACAATATCCATAATTTCCTACTGGTTACACAGGTCATCCCTATGGGATGAGGAGAGGACTACACAAGGGTGTGAATACCAGCAGAGAAGGACCACTGGGAACCACCTTGGAGACTAGCTATCAAGGCGATGATGATAATGATGATGATGAGAAGGAGGAGGAAAATAGCACAGACCCTAGGAGATCAACAGCTTGTCTAGAATCCAGAGTCAGTATGTGACATTACCTTTGCTTCAGTGTATAGAAGAAAGGAGCTGGATACTCAAAGTGAAACTTTTATAATTCTAATGAACACTAAAAAAGTTCCTGAACTGTTCTCTGGGAGAACTTCAAAAGTTATATTTTCACTGAGGAAAAATAGCTTAAAACACTAATTGAAAGTAATAGCTCATAGAACCTAGAAACACATAAACTCTAAGAGGTGCTTAGCCTCAGAACACCAATGGGAGTCGCTGTTAGACTGGACACATTAGAAACAGCACAGAAAGACCATGGCGCCAGACATTGTATGTGTGACCAGAATTATCCAGGGCAGCAGGATTACTGTAAATGATGTCCAGCTAAGAGAAAGGGTGGTAGACTTGGAAGGGTCTACCTACCAGAAGGCATGCAACTTCTAGCCCACATAGTAACCCTTCAAGACAGCATTATCATCTCTGGTCCACAAAAGAGGAAACCAGTATTCAGAAGCCAAATGACTTACTAAGCATCTGACTCATTTCAAAGATATTATTCTTTCCATATGTCTTATCTCTTCTTTCAAGATCTTCTTGGACATGTGATGGGAGAATAATAGCCTCGGTAAAATGCCTAAATGATTTTACATGTGCAACTCAAGAAAGGACCACAAACTTAAAATTTATAAGGGCAGTACCCCATGTAGTGTTTGCGCAGATCTCCTCTTAATATCTTCAAAGAAAATTTCTTAAGCTTCAAGGAGGCATGATGTTAAATAGGACTCAGAACCATTTCCTGAGGGGTCCATAAATATAATGAAAATATCAAATAACAGAACACAGAGATTGTGCTGTAGACATGGAAATTCAAGATTTTCCTTCATGGATTAGTGGGAAGGTGAGAACCACACGCCTCAAAACAGCCTGAACTCAACATGGCAGCAGCAGCTATGAATTTGGATCAAATGGTGCTCATATGATCATCTCAGTTAATAAGTAAGCAGAGTAAAACTAAGCCTGAATTCCCCATAGAAAAATTTCATATGTGATCCTGCTCATGATTATACTTAGTAAAAATAGGCTGGATAATTTATAATTCTTTTTTTGATATACAAATGGCTTAACTGCTAAAATAACATGCCAGAGAGAGAGAGAGAGAGAGAGAGAGAGAGAGAGAGAGAGAGAGAGAGAGAAATGGAATATACATTTCCAAAGAATTTCCAAAGGCCAGTGGTCCTTATACCAATTTTTCTACTTGCCAGAGGTTTAGACCTCTTTTTGTAATATTAATAGACAAGAAAGAGCAAGAAAAGACAGCAGCTAAAAAAAACCATGCTCCTAGGAACAAAATGAATGGCTTAGCATATCCATCACAACACAGAAAGACAGCTCTCATCCCATGGAATTGTTTGGAGACTTCCTGCATGGTCCAGTGAATAAGTGCCTGCCCTAGTTTTGAACATGAACACCTATGCCCTTGCTACCTGATATTAAATAAGTGTACGTGGCATATGAAATGTATGCCAATGGCTTAAAAGTAAAAGAAGCCAATATTAGCTTGCCAAATAAATACAATTTCAAACTCATCTTACTCTTTGTCAAAAAATTATGTATTCCTATACATAAATCATAAGCCCACTAAGCACAGCCTCATAATTTGACACCAATCTTTTCTCTCGAGAGTCATTACTCAGGTTCTCATTTTTGAAAGAGAACGGTGACATTTTTGCTTAAAAAAGAATCCATTTTAATTTTGATTTCTACTCACCATGCATTTTAAATCAGGCAATGTGAGCTGTGGAACGCTTGCCTCTACCCCTATCAGGCCCAGGAAAGCCAGTCCAGAGAAAGGAAACGGGAAAGGGAGATACCTGTCAAGCCCCTGAGAGCCCCAGAGGTGGGGGCATGAGGTGGGCAGAAAGGACTCGATGATCAACGCAACTTCTTGACAGATGTCGCATCACTGTTGCCATCTCCCTTTTGCCAATTTTTAGCTCTTATCGTATTCAGGAATGTAATTCTCGACTTTGAGGGGAAAAAAGAACGGAGACAATGTTTATTCCCCATATTCTTAGCTCTGGTTTGCCAAGCTGATTTCTGAATATGTAAATAGTTTTCAGATGGAGATGCAAAAGACTGTCTTCTTGGTTTTGTTAAAGATAGGAATTAAGCCAGAATGTTCTCAGGGAAGGCTGGCAGAGAAGCCAGGGAGGTATATTTCCACTTTTGTAGCTGTTTAATTTAGCTAGAAATCCAGAAAAAATAACTAGGTGTACTTTGTGAGTGCTGCTCTAGAAATACGAATTTACCTAGTTGGAGGAGAGGGGAGGGAGTGAATAAGGAAAGTGTTGACAATACTTTTGTCTCAAGGTAAATCATTGTTGAGGCAGCCTGCTAGCATAATATATGGCTCCCTGAGCAACGCATTGGAATTTGCTTAGTGGCACTGAGGCACGGTGAGACACTTAGGCACCATTAGGTATCATAGGTATTCTAATCTGGCAGCACTAGAAATTCGTGACATTTAGATACTAATAGTTGAGAGCACATCACACTTAGGAAAGAAAAAAATATATTCTTATAGTAAAGACTTAAATATATGATTAATATTTTGCAAATTACTTGAAATAAGGCATATTTGTACTACATTTGGAAAAGTGCATTGATAAGTCATTTTCTACAGAGAACTTCCAAATAAGGCTGGAATTTCTTGTATAACTCCTTACCCTCATCAAATGCACATCAAACAAAATAAAAAGCTCAAAAAGTGACTGAGTAGCAAAGAAATGTATAATCAGAATATTGGAAAACCAGGATCAATGCATTCCACCACTGACTCCATGATCTCTTTCCCAAGTTCCAAATCTTTATTAAGGTTTACTGGCACCCAGACAAGTAAAATCTCTGTTAATAATTTTGAGAGACAATTTAAATTTGTTTCTTTGAATGCTACTGTTGTATTTGCCAATGTGCTGAGGACTATTTCTGTTGCAGGTGAGCAGAAAAGTAGACACAACTGGATCAGGAGATTGAGCCAGATCATCTTTTTTTAACACTGTTCCTGAATGTTCAGTAAACTTCATTTCATTCATTCACTCATTAATTCATCCATTCAACAAGTGTTTATTTTATTTTATTTTTTTGTTTTGTTTTGTTTCTTGAGACAGAGTCTTGCTCTGTCACTCAGAATAGAGTACAGTGGCATCATCATAGCTCACTACAACCTCAAACTCCTGGGCTCAAGTGATCCTCCTGCCTCAGCTCCCAACTAGCTGGAACTACAGGAATGCGCCACCACACCTAGCTAATTTTTTCTATTTTTGGTAGAGAATGGGTCTCACTGTTGCACAGACTGGTCTTGAACTCCTGAGCTTGAGCAATCCTCCCGCCTCAACCTCCCAGAGTGCTAGGATTACAGGTGTGAGCCACCATGCCAGGCCTAATGAGTGTTTATTGAACATATACCATGTTGATGACATTGTTATTGGGTACCAGAGACACAAATATAAGATACAGTATCTGCCTTTAAGGAGTTTGCAATCCTATAGAGCTCCCTCAAGCTATTGAGATTCTGCAAGTCATAGAGATTAAGCCTAAGAAAAATTAAGCACTGTAAGAGTTTATGGACAGAGTCATGGATATGGAACAATTCATTGGGTTCACTGTAGGTTACATGAACATGTAAGATTTTTAATTCCCCATGAAATTACCAATTGTGTGAGAGGCAACTGTGTGAAAAAATTGTTTTGCAATAAAAACTTATATATACATATATAAACATGTATCTGCTATAAATATAAAAACATATATTTATGCTGCCTTTTTATATTTGAGCTAGTGGAGGAGTATCTTGCTTCTCTAGAAAAGGGGGGCTGCAAGGATACCTAAAGGTGCCATTCAAATAGCACCCTTAGATAAGTCTTACACTTTCATACCTAAGACAGAGCAGAAACAGCACTAAATTGGGAGTCTTAGTATTCATGTGCTAAGTCTTAACTCTGCCACTAACTCACTATGTGATCATTACCAGAATCTTAACCACTTTGCAGCATCAGCTTTCTTAACTGCAAACCAAGAGAAACAGAATATATGATCAGATTTAGCTATAAAGTTCTATGATTCTTTGTTGTGTTCTTGAATCAATCAGGAATGGTTATATTCAAGAAGTAATAAAATCCAGATAGGCTTTCACACCTGCACTCGAATGTTTATAGCAGCACAATTCACAATTGCAAAGTTGTGGAAACAACCCAAGTGCCCATCAATTCATGAGTGGATTAATAAAATGTGGTATATGTGTACCATGGAGTACTATTCAGCTTTAAGAAACAATGGTGATATAGCACCTCTTGTATTTTCCTGGCTAGAGCTGGAGCCCAGCTGTACTAAGTGAAGTATATCAAGAATAGAAAAACAAGCACCACATGTACTCACCAGCAAACTGGTATTAACGGACCAAAACCTCAGTGGACATATAGGAATAACATTTATCGCATGACGGGCAGGTGGGAGGGGGAGGAGGGGATGGGTACACACAAACACAATGAGTGAGATGTGCAACATTTGGGGGATGGTCACGCTTGAGGCTCTGACTCAAGGGGGGAGGGAGGCATGGGCAATATACGTAACCTTAACATTTGTATCCTCATAATACACTAAAATAAAAAAATAAAAAATAAATAAAAGAAAAACAAAAAAATCCAGATAGGCTGCTGCCGTTCCCCCCTTCTGTCCTCACTTCTCTGATATCAACCGTTAGTACCTCTCTGATAGCATCTCAGCATACACAATCATCATCTTTGAACCTCCAAAATTACCCAAATCTAATCTATTTGCTGTTATTATCGTTCTCCTTTTCTGGACCTCTCTGTAGCATTTGATTCTAGTGATCAACTGCTCCTTAAAATTACTTCTTTCCTTGGCAAGTATGGCTCTCTCCTGCTTCTTTTCCATCTGAAACTACTCCAACAGACTCAACTTCGACCTCACTAAGCATCTGCTTTGTGATAGCTTAGCCAGGGCTCTTCATCATGTGTGGTACCCGCATACCCCAAGTTTCAATAATCACCTCACAGCTTTTTCCCCATTCCATGAAGTCTTTCTAGGAGATTCCGTTCCTACTCATGACTTCAAATTTCACTTATATATGTCTTCCACTTGTTTGGTCAAAATTCCAATCAGGCATCTCCAATTGCCTAGCCAATGGTTTCACTTGGATGTGCTCCTACAACCTCAAATGCAACATGATCTCAAAGCAACTTTTTGTTTCCTCAAAGTAGCTGTTTATCCCCAGCAGTAGTACAGTTTCCACCTTTTATCCAAACGCCTTGAGCTGGATGTAATTTGAAATTAGATATTTTCAAATATTACAAGAGTAATACATTACATATACCACATATCTTTCACACTCCCAAGAGAATCTCAGCATCCAACTTCGTCCCTTTGATTGAGCTAGATAATAATATGAGAGATCCTGTCATCTTTACAAATACGCCAAGGAGTAGAGTCAGGGAAATAGGCAAAGGTAGGTCACGAGGTTAAGCCAAATATTTTTTCTCAACATAAATACAGTAATTATAGGGAGAAAAACATATGGTTATTTACACAGCACGTAAAGATACAATAACTTCTCAGTTCGGGTAAGGCTTTGCTACCAAAAAAAGATAATTTTCAGAGATATTTGGAACTGAGGATTGTGAATTAATAATAATGATGGTGATAAAAATATTAAGATAACACCTATTTATTGGAAACCAATACTCAAGTACTGTGTTAGACATTTTATGTATCTAATAATAATAATAGAAACATGTGCTTGCTATGAGGTACTCTTATGTTCTTCATTTTACATATAGGAAATTTGTAAAGTGCTACCATCATTTTTTAAGTTATCCAGGCTGGAAATCCAGAGTCATTTTTGGTTCGGCTCTCTTCCTTTCCCACTTTCCCACATATCTAA
Organism: Mirza zaza; assembly: GCA_008750895.1. Taxonomy (NCBI): domain Eukaryota; kingdom Metazoa; phylum Chordata; class Mammalia; order Primates; family Cheirogaleidae; genus Mirza; species Mirza zaza. The sequence goes on along the minus strand of VSMD01081223.1, from coordinate 364 downwards.
TTAATCTTCAAATCCTGTTAATTCTTCCTTTCTGTCTTTCTCTTCCTTTGAGGTCCCTTTGCTATCTGACCTAACTCAGATCTTACGTCTCTCTCAGCCTTTAATACTATACAGCCCAGACCAATATTCTTCCTTCTCCAATTTTATCTTTCCCTAACAATTAACTTTTCTTAAAATAGCATATTTATCATGTACTCATTATTTCCACAAATACTTACTCAATACTTACTTTGTGTGGCATTCTTCTTCTGAAAAATCTTCAATGGATTGTTATTGCCTATTGGATTAGGCACAAACTCCTTGGATTCACATTTGAGGTTCCAAAAATATCTATATTTTCAACTTTATCTCTTCCTATTCACTT
>VSMD01081220.1:0-43719 GCA_008750895.1 Mirza zaza | reverse complement strand
GCACTCACTCTAGCCTGGGCAATAAAGTGAGACTCTGTCTCAAAAAATAAAAATAAAGGCCGGGCGCGGTGGCTCAAGCCTGTAATCCTAGCTCTCTGGGAGGCCGAGGTGGGCGGATCCTTTGAGCTCAGGAGTTCGAGACCAGCCTGAGCAAGAGCGAGACCCCATCTCTACTATAAATACAAAGAAATTAATTGGCCAACTAATATATATAGAAAAAATTAGCCGGGCATGGTGGCACATGCCTGTAGTCCCAGCTACTTGAGAGGCTGAGGCAGCAGGATTGCTTGAGCCCAGGAGTTTGAGGTTGCTGTGAGCTAGGCTGACGCCATGGCACTCACTCTAGCCTGGGCAATAAAGTGAGACTCTGTCTCAAAAAAAAAATAAATAAATAAATAAAAATAAAAATAAATAAATAAATAAATAGAAAAAATTAGCCGGGCATGGTGCCGCATGCCTATAGTCTCAGCTACTCGGGAGGCTGAAGTGGGAGGATCTCTTGAGCCCAGGAGTTCGAGGCTACAGTGAGCTATGATGAGGCCACTGCACTTCAGCCTGGGTGACAGAGCAAGACCCTGTCTCAGAAAAATAAAATAAAATAAATTCTGGAGAGGCAATAGAAGTGCATAGCTTCATGCATAGCCCACTTCAACCATTTTCTGGCTACGTGACTTTGATGTCACTTAAACTCTATGAGCTTCAATTTCTCCAACTATAAAATGGAATTAATAATACCTGTTTCAAAGGGTTGTCCTAAGAATGAAATTAACATATGTAAACTATTTAGCACAGTATGGTGCCTAGGAAGTGCTCAGTAAATGGTTGCTGTTTATGTTATTATGATGGAGCCACAGTGCACGCTCTAGTGTAGACACTGTTGTGAGGTCGCATGTGTGGGACCTTTGGGACCATGCAGAACTGGTTTGAAACCCTGGTTTCATCCGTTCCCCTTTATGTGGCCTTGGGAGAGAAGATTTCTTTCAGCTTCAGTCTCCCTCTGTAAAAAGGCATCGATAACACCTACCTTGTCAACAGGATAGAGTCCGGTTGTTACCAGGGCCCAAGCACGCAGAAGTGCTCAGGAAGTATTAGCAGCATTCGGCACAGAATCATCACCCTCTTTCCAGTGTCCTTCACCTTCTTTATTTCATAGTTTTTACAAAGAGATGAGAGTCTCTCAAAGAGATTTACTTTAAGGAAGTATATTGATTTTCTCAAAGCCAGTGGTCTCGGTCTCTTTTTTGTCCCGATTCTTCCTGTCATCTCTACTATTCGACTCTTTTTTTGTCCCGATTCTTCCTGTCATCTCTACTATTCGACTCTGGTGGCCATCTCTGACTTTTTTGAGACTTCCTGCTCCTTGGTTTTTCTGACTCTAATCCCCTGATACTGGCCTCTCTCTCTTCTCTCTCTCTTTCACTCTCACCTTCATTCTTCCCAGGCTCTTCAGCCTCCCTGGCTTATCTCACTGTCCTTGGACCCCTACATTCTACCTGCTGTCCCCAGAGAAAGACCACACAGTCACTAAAACCAAGCTCAGTCTGCCCTTTCTCATGATCTTGAAGGCATTATCATTCTCCTGGCCATCCAAACATCAAATCCCAGATTCCTGTCCTTTTCCTTTCCTCTCTTTCTGAATCCAGACAATTGCCAGGCATCGCTGTTTTCTCCTTCAAAACATTTCTCGCACCCACCTCCTTCTTTTCCATTTTCCCTCTTGCCACCCTTGAGCAGTTTCAACTCAGGTCTGGTCTAGTTTAAATGGCTGATTCCCATCCATCCTGAATATTGCAGCCTTCCTAGAAAGATAACTTTAAGTTCAGTAGATATTATCCTACCACCCTCCCATCTCTGTTTAAAATCCTAGTAAGCCTTTTTCCTCTTTATGCTAGATGCAAAGGCATTGAAGGCCTCCCACATATGATTTTCTAGCTTTGACTTTCCATCAGGCCCCAATCCAGACTCTCCACTCCATACACACCTTATCCATGTCTATCTCCTCTCCTTTATAATTGTAGCCTCCTCTGCTTGGAGTGCCCTCCCTCCATTTCCTCTCCTAATCAAATTTCACCTATCCTTCAAGGCCTGGCTCAAAATTCAACTCCTGTGGCCAGGTGTGGTGGCTCATGCCTGCCATCTGAGCACTTTGGGAGGCTGAGACAGGAGGATCGCTTGAGGCCAGGAGTTTGAGACCAAACTGGGCAACATAACCAGACCCCATCTCTACAAAAAATTTAAAAAAGAATAGCACGGCATGGTGGCACATGCCCGTAGTCCCAGCTACTCAGGAGGCTGAGGCAGGAGGATTGCTTGAGCCTAGGAGTTTGAGGCTGCAGTGGGCTATGACTGCACCACTGGACTCCACCCTGGGCCATAGAGGGAGATCCCAAGACCTGTCTCTCAAAATCAAACAAACTCAACTCCTTCTTGAAGACTTCCCTGACCACTCCAGTTGACAGTGACCACTTGCTCTGAGTTCCCTCTGATGCTGTTGTGGGGTGGGGGGAGATGAACGGCTGACTGCCTAAGGAGCTGGTCAGTGCCTGGGGGCACACCTACCTGTACCTTCAACTTACACCTGAGACCAGGATGCTATCTCCCACATCCTCCTGGGTGACACAGCATAGTGGTTTGGAGTTGAACAGGCTTGTGTGCAAATCCTCATCTGTCATTTTCCCACTGGTTAATAAAGCATTGGCAAGCGATCCACCTGTCCAAGTCTCATTTTCCTCATCTGAAAACTAGGGCTCGTAAAGGCCTTGCAGAGTTGTAAAGATTAAATGATAACAAATGCAAACAACCTTGCACAGTGCCTGACACACCACCTACATTTAATAAAAGGTAGAAATTATTATAGTTCCTGGTACCCTGCAGCCTCCACATTATTTATGCAAGCCCTGCTCATTTGCATAGCCAATTAGTAATTTATATAGTGATATTGCACTATAGGTATATCTGCTTCCAAAACAGCTCCCTCTTTTCCCAACTTTCCATTTTTATAAATGGCACCACTGTTCCAAGGCTCTCAGGCTCAAACCTTGGCAACGTACTCAGCTTTTTCTGCTCTTTCATGGGCCAAACCCATTGGCACTTTACCTTAGGCTGTCTCTAACTGTTCTGAGAATGTCTTAACTCCCCATTGGGACTATAAATGCTTTGACAACAGGAACTATTACTTATACTGCCTTGGTATCTATTACACTGGCAGGGAGCAGGGACTTGATGCATATTTGTTTTTCAAAAAAATTCTGTCAACAAATTAATTTGCAGGGGCAGCTGTGAAGGAGGTATGACAGCAAACTGAAAAAAAAAGGTAAGATAGGCCTGGTCGGTGGCTGGGGCCTATAATCCTAGCACCTGGGAGGGTGAGGTAGGAGGATTGCTTGAGCTCAGGAGTTGGAGACCAGCCTGAACAGGAGTGAGACCCAGTGGCATGTACCTGTAGCCCCACCTACTTGGGAGGCTGAGGTAGGAGGATCATTTGAGTCCAGGAGTTTGAGGTTACAGTGAGCTACGATGATGCCACCGCACTCTAGCCAGGGTGATAGCGAGAGACTCTGTCTCCGGAAAAAAAAAAGGTAAGATAGTCTATGATTGTTTTATCTTCTCTTCTTTCTCTACTTCATGAATTCCTTCTACTTACTCTTTTTTTTTTTTTTTTTTTTTGAGACAGAGTCTCACTTTGTTGCCCAGGCTAGAGTGAGTGCCGTGGCGTCAGCCTAGCTCACAGCAACCTCAAACTCCTGGGCTCAAGCAATCCTGCTACCTCAGCCTCCCAAGTAGCTGGGACTACAGGCATGTGCCACCATGCCTGGCTAATTTTTTTTCTATATATATTAGTTGGCCAATTAATTTCTTTCTATTTATAATAGAGACGGGGGTCTCTCTCTCTTGCTCAGGCTGGTTTTGAACTCCTGACCTCGAGCAATCTGCCCGCCTCAGCCTCCCAGAGTGCTAGGATTACAGACGTGAGCCACCTTGCCCGGCCTTCTACTTATTCTTTAAGGCCCAAATCAATATCCTCACCTCTGAGATCTGCCATAAACATTAATTTCTCTCTTTCTTTCATTTATAATACATATTTAGTTGCACGGGGATTTTACCAACTTTTTTTTAAATTACAAGTTGAAAAACATTTTACAAATGTAGCAATATGTAAAGTGATGATGAAATTTTGTCACTTATCCCCATTTCTCAACGGTAACAACTGGGAACACTCTAGTGGGTTTCCCTTCAGATCTTTTTTCTGTTACACTGGGAATTACTACCCTATACTAAGACAAAATATGAAAACAATCTTTTTGGCCGGGCGCGGTTGCTCACGCCTGTAATCCTAGCACTCTGGGAGGCCGAGGCGGGTGCATTGCTCGAGGTCAGGAGTTCGAAACCAGCCTGAGCAAGAGCGAGACCCTGTCTCTACTATAAATAGAAAGAAATTAATTGGCCAACTAATATATATAGAAAAAATTAGCCGGGCATGGTGGCGCATGCCTGTAGTCCCAGCTACTTGGGAGGCTGAAGCAGCAGGATTGCTTGAGCCCAGGAGTTTGAGGTTGCTGTGAGCTAGGCTGACGCCACGGCACTCACTCTAGCCTCGGCAACAAAGCGAGACTCTGTCTCAAAAAAAAAAAAAAAGAAAGAAAACAATATTTTTAAAATAATTGTGTTTATCTTAGAATGTATGTGCCCCAAAATGGCCATTTTCAGGGTAGGAGTGGGACTAAAGTAAATCCAAGATGTGAAATAAATGAGTAAACTTCAAATCTGTTCCATAGTACTTTGATAACTCTATTAGAGAATACTTACCTCACTGCATAGTTTGTGTACCCATCTGTCTCCCAGCTAGCTTGTATGCTAGGCAACTGACATGAATTTTTATATTCCCAATACCTATTTTGCACATAGTAAGTACTCAATAAATGTTTAGTAAAGGATGACTTAATTTTCATCTCCTATCTTTTTTTTTTTTTTTGAGACAGAGTCTCACTGTGTTACCCAGGCTACAGTGCCGTGGCGTCAGCCTAGCTCACAGCAACCTCAAACTCCTGAGCTCAAGCAATCCTCCTGCCTCAGCCTCCCAAGTAGCTGGGACTACAGGCATGCGCCACCACGCCCGGCCTTCCTATCCTTCTTAATATGTTTTATGACTTTATTAATTTCTTTTTAATAATAAACTCAGATTTATTTCAAGAACTTTGTAACTCAACTTTAAATGATTGATCTATCAATCAGTGTCTCAGCAGGAAATTGAACTAAACGCAGATAATTCAAGAAACTTTAATGAAGGAACTTGTCAAGAGGTATGGGCAGGGTTAAGGCACCGAAAATGGGAGGCTGAGGTAGCCAGATGCTAGCCATAGAAAGAAGCCACACCATGCCTGTTTGAAAAGACAAGAGGAGGAAATGGAATTTCTTGAACCCAGTGAGACCCCCAGGCTGTGGTAGAGCTGTAGGAGCTGTTGTCTTGGAAGGAAGTAGCCACTGCCAGGAAATTTTAAAATGCAGCTCAGAACAGGGGAAAACCCCGAACTCTCTCTTCTCCTGCATGTCCCCCTCCTAGTGTCTCCCCCTGGCCAAACCCAGGTGAGCAGTGAGCCCACGTCATGCAGTCCCTGGAGATGACTTCCTGGGGCACAGGCAAACACGGTCAGAGAAGGGGGGCTGGGGGGGGAGGGGCAGCACTAGGAGGCACAAAGTCCATCAGTCACCAACCACAGCACACCCAAGTGATGGCAGTTCAGATATTCTCCCATCGGGAATCTAAATTGTAACATTAGCCACCACCCATGTTTTTCATCTCAGATAGTACAGAAAAGGTGGGGAGAAAGAGAAATAACCAATGAATATAAGATAGCCACGGTAGCTACAGACTCTGCCTCAGTAAAGTGGTCATGAGGTTAAGCTGGTCCTCAGAGCTGCCTTCTTCCACTATCTGTGTCCCCCTTACCCGCTGCCAACACCTCGGCTAGAGGAAATTCTTTTAGTGGTAGGATGACATAAATCTTCATTTCCACAGGATTCAAGCCATCAGTGGTCCTGTCTTTCTTGCTTTGCTATAGTTTTACATGGATGGTTATTAGGTATGGGAATACTAACAGGTGACCGAGTGAATCCACGGGGACCAGTCACACTTCTCCTTGCTTCTGTTGGTAGCAACAACCTAATTTCCACTTAATAGTCATGATGAATTACCCCAGCCCATATTGTAAACTCCTTTTCTGCCCGTGGCTAAATAGCATGAGGAGCCCAGTATGACCAGGGGGAAGTCTCAGCTTCCAAATTAATAGAAACATACTTCTGACTAATCAGCTACAAAAAAAAGAAAATACAAATTAATTGAAGCAATTTATTGTCTGTGTTCCCTGGATGAAGCATTCCTCCCTTGGGAAATAGGACTTCCAAATCCACTGAACCCAAAGTTGCAGAAACAAAAAGCAAAAATTCAATAAGTGAAGTATCAAGTATAAATATGCACTTCCAACATGCACCCTTGTATTCTGCCCATGGAGAAGGAGGCACCGTATATTAGTGACTTGTTTAAAGCATATACCACATCATTTGACAAAATCTAAATTTTGCAAGTTGCTGTCTCCTAGATGGCATTTCCAGGAATCAGCTGGCTGCAATTTACTCAGCTATTTGCTATTTCTATGCCATCTAAATTGAGAGTTTTCCTTAAGTTGTGACATCTGAATTGGAACTTTTTTTCTTTTAGAGACAGGGTCTCTCTCTGTCATCTGGGCTAGAGTGCAGTGGTGTCATCATAGCTCACTGGCTCACAGCAACCTCAAACTCCTGGGCTCAAGCGATCCTTCTGCTTCAGCCTCCTGAGTAGCTGGGACTACAGGTGCACCCCACCACGCCTGGCTAATTTTTCTATTGTTTTGTAGAGACCGGGGTAGGAGGGTCTCACTATTGCCCAGGCTGTTCTCGAATTCCTGACCTCAAATAATTCTCCCACCTCAGGCTCTGAGAGTGCTAGAATTATAGGCATGAGCCACCACACCTGATCTTGAATTGGAAATTTTTGATGATGGCTTTACCACCTATCTATGAAAGTATTCAAGGGGTATTTTGGTTATTTGAGAACACCTTACATTTTCGTCACTAAAACCAATAAAATCATAAACACCCTTATTCTATAATTTTCTTTTTAAGTTATACAGCCAGACTCCACTTACAATACTTGGTTTTTGCAATGCTATTTGATGCCTAATTATCACTCATATCTCTGTTCTCGTTGCCTCACCCCATACAGTGGAGAATGGGTCCATTATGCCTATTGTAGCAGTTTTCACAGAGATTTTTTTTTTTTTTTTTTTTTGAGACAAAGTCTTGTTCTGTTGCCCAGGCTATAGTGCTGTGGCGTCAGCCTAGCTCACAGCAACCTCAAACTCCTGGGCTCAAGCGATCCTTCTGCCTCAGCCTCCCGAGTAGCTGGGACTATAGGCATGTGCCACCATGCCCGGCTAATTTTTTCTATATATTTTTAGTTGTCCAGCTAATTTCTTTCTATTTTTAGTAGAGACGGGGTCTCACTCTTGCTCAGGCTGATTTCTAACTCCTGACCTTGAGCAATCTGCCCTCCTCGGCCTCCTAGTGTGCTAGGATTATAGGTGTGAGCTACCACGCGTGGCCCAGAGATGTTTTAAATCTGCTATCAAGAACAACTGCTATAGTGTGCCTGTAGTCCTAGCTGCTCAGGAGGCTGAAGGAGGATCCTTTGAGCCCAGGAGTTCAAGGCTGCAGTGTGCCATGATCACACCTATCACTGCACTCCAGCCTGGGCAACATAGTGAGACTGCATCTCTAAAAATGAAAAGAACAATTTCTGATGATGACCTGGAAATTATTTCTGTAGCATTCAAAAAGTGTGATATGTTCTGTAACAAAGTGTCAAATGAGTCCTGTGTCAAACTCAAGAAAAAAAGATAATGGCCCCCAATGCTTCTCATTTCATATTTTGATCTGATATCTATGATTAAACTGAGGAACAGTTTAGGATGAAAGAAAGAGTCTGATTTCATGTTCAAAATTGTGGGAGAAACACCCTTATTATAATAATCAGCCTCATGCATATAAACAATTATCTATTTCTTAGAGCAAATATCTACAACTATTTATAGGCTGAGAGCTTGGACTTTGAAATCAGTCAGCTCTGGGTTTCAAACCACTTATGTGACTTGGGCAGATTATTCAACCTCTTTGATACTGTTTCTTCCTCTCTGTAAAGTGGGCATAACTGTAGTCCTTTCTTCTAGACTTAAAGGCTTACATAGCCTAGCATAGACTGAGTCTTTAAAAAAAAAAAAGGTAGCAATTGTGATTTGTAGTAGCTATTACTTACTAGGCATTATAGGTGTTGGGCTCTAAGATGAGTAATAGATTTCAGAAGACTCGACTTATAATAGGGAAATTTATCAAAAAGAAAATATTTCAACTTGGGTTTCCTTTAGATTGTGTTTTAGAAGGTTTTATCATCCTCCTCCCCCCCCCCAAAAAAAAGAAAACAAGCACAATTGTGTAATTAGAATTTTCTCATAGCAACTTCTAATTTATTTATTTATATTTAAAGATGGGATCTTGCTATGTTGTCGAGGCTGGAGTGCGGTCATTATTCACAGGCGTCATTATAGGTGCACTACAGCCTCGAGCTCCTGGGCTCAAGCGATCCTCCTGCCTCAGCCTCCCAAGTAGCTGGGACTACAGGGGTGCACCCCTGTGCCCAGCTTATCATAGAAACTTAAAATAGTTTTCACTTGAGCCTCAGAATTTCAGGTTGCAGTGAGCTATGATCATGCCACTGCACTCTAGCCTGGGTGACAGAGTGAAACCCTGTCTCTAAAAAACCCAAAATTAAATTAAATCGTTTTAGAATAAATTAGTTCAATTAGGTCAACTTAAGGTACAAAGAAATTCTGTTGTTATGGTTTGTGAGTGTATACTGTAGGACACTGAAACTATTTGCATAATCATTGAATGCAATATAACTATGCTACACTTTACATAAGGGCCAAAATTAACCAACTTATCTAATTTTAAGAGTTTATGGTTAAATTTTTGTCTTTAAATCCCTAAATCAGTCATACCTATGGTGTACTGCTTAAAAATTTGAGTTCTTGAGTCAGACTAGCTGGGTTCAAATCCCTAGTAACCTTGAGCAAGTGACTTGCCCTCCTTGTGTTTTTATTTTTCTAGCCTCATAGAACTGTTGTGGGAATTAATACACTAAACGCATATAGACGTTGGCTGTCATTATTTATTATTTCTGTGATTCCAAGTTCCCAGTAAGGAATGCATTGTAGAGAGAAATAGGAACAGCCTGTCCTATCAAAAGAAGTACCCCTAGTCATAAGTGCCCTAGTGAGCTTGTCTCAGGAAAAAGTCTAATTGCACAAGTAGTGAACTGCTATCCCAAGGAATGCAGACCAGCCATGAGGATAAGGTATTCATTTTATGCACATATTCCCTAGAGGTTAGGGACAACCCTAGTGGGTCAGTTTATTGGGGCATAGAATCAACTAACTGACCGGCCCCAACCTTTGATAAATTGGACTTCCCAAAAGTCCACAAAGAAAAGCTTACAGTAGGCCCCAAGTCTCTCTCTTTACCACGCTGTATCCCTGGGCTGGGGTATGGATGATGTAATCTAAAGCAGTCTCAGGCAGTTTGTTGCCTAGGCCTTTGCTGCTACTCGGAAAGTAATAACATCTTGATTTTTTCCCTCCTCTGTTCCTTTTCATCTAGTTAGGGGAGAACAGCGGTATTCAACCAATATGCTTTTTTTTTTTTCCCAACACTAAGTATAGCATCAGGTTCAAAGTGTCAGCTCAACAGATGATTATCAAGACTGACTTGACCTAGCACTCTGGGAGGCCGAGGCGGGCGGATCGCTCAAGGTCAGGAGTTCGAAACCAGCCTGAGCAAGAGTGAGACCCCATCTCTACTAAAAATAGAAAGAAATTAATTGGCCAACTAAAAATATATAGGAAAAAAAAGCCGGGCGTGGCGGCGCATGCCTGTAGTTCCAGCTAATGGGGAGGCTGAGGCAGTAGAATTGCTTGAGCCCAGGAGTTTGAGGTTGCTGTGAGCTAGGCTGATGCCAGGACACTCTAACCCGGGCAACAGAGTGAGACTCTGTCTCAAAAAAAAAAAAAGTTTCTCTATAAGGACAAAAAAAAGTTAAAAAATAAAAAAGACTGACTTGAGGAGATGAGGGAGAGAAGCAGTTGAGAGTAGGGTAGGCCCCTGAACCATTTCATCCCACTGCTGAAAAACCTGTGAATGCCTTTCCTCTGCAAACTCAAGAGGCTTATAAAAATAAAGCAAAATAAACTTAAACTAATTTCTTTTTCAGCAGGATATAAACATCTAAGACCCAGCCGTGCCGAACGACTTGTGAGTCCGGAAACACACCTTGCTCTTTCCCCTCTGAGCTCTCCCATGTGCCTGGGATGCCCCTCTCCTGCCCTTCACTTGTCTAACTCCTGATGTCCTTCAAGGTCAGCTTAGACGATGCCTCCTCCGGGAAGCATTAAGCACCCAGGCAGGGTTAGATGACCTTCCTCTACGCTCCCTTAACACCGTGTACTACCACCGTGTACTACCAGTATCTACCACACTGATCTGCAATTGCCAGTTTATTTATCTGTGTCCCCTACTGTCACCAGCATCATGAGGACAGGAACCCCCATCTTATTCACCACTATATCCCTAGCATATAGCACAGCTCTGGGCGCGTAGTAGATGCTCCATAAATATTTGTTGAATATTTACTGTAAGAGCCTCCTAATTGGTCGTCATGTTCTTCCCCCAGTGTCTACACAACAGCTAGAGAAAACTCCTTAGCACCTCCCACATGGCCGTAACAGATTCTGACCCTGCCTCCCTCAGCCACCTCACTTCCATTGCTACCCCCCTGTGCTCGTGTATTCTCCAGCCATGTGGTCTTTCTCCTATTCCTAGAATTCACTCAACCAGTTCCTGCCTCCAGGAGCAAATTTCTGCACTTGCTGCTCCTTTTTTCCAGAATGCTCCTCCTCTAGTACTTGCCATGACTGGCTTCTTCTCCCCTATCAGGATCCCCTCCAAGAGAGCTTCCTGGACCATCCTACCTAAAGTATCCAACTCCAACTCTTTGTAGTCACTCTAACACGGTATCTTATTTTATCATCTTTCTAAAATTTATTTCTACCCTATTTTTTTTTGTATTTATCTGTCTCCCCTATATAGAAAGCAGCACAAAATCAGGGACCCTGTCTATCTTGTTCATCACTTACCTCAACACCTAGTACAATGCTTGGCATCTATTAGGCAGGTGTTTAATAAATATTTGTTGAATCATGGGATGCATGCATGAATCAAACACGTGATGTCCTTGCTGGGCGTGGTAGCTCACACCTATAATCCTAGCACTCTGGGAGGCCAAAGCAGGAGGATTGCTTGGGCTCAGAAGTTCAAGACCAGCCTGAGCAAGAGCGAGACCCCGTCTCTAAAAAATAAAAGAAAGAAAGAAAACAAAAACATGTATTGTCCTTGAAGTCGTTGCCTTGGGTGTATGTGTCTCTCCTTGTTCTGACAGTACCATATTGCTCAAAAATATTTTGAGACCTCATCTTTTAGAATTGATTTTAGGATCACTTGAAAAGTTACACAAGAAAGTCAGATTCACTACTCAGCAGTCACACCTAATTTTTTACTGAAAAATCTTTCTTCCCAACTAGATTTCTACCTTATTCACTAACTTTGGCTCTGAATCATTGGTTTCCTAAAATTAAATTCACTCTTCAAGAGTAAAAATATGTCACCTGTGTCAGTAGTCTGAAGAATGGACTTCAGCTTCTGAAGGGAATTTGAAAAAAGAAATTCAAAAACCTCTCCTTCTGCTGTATAAATTCCAGAGTATTATGTTGATTTTAAAAGATTATCTTATTTTACAGGGAAACCTCATACCCTGGGACAACAGCATTTTCACCTCTGGATTGCTTTCTCATTTTGGTTATTTTTGAAATAGTTCTATTTTAGAGAATTCGATTTCTAAGAAAAAATAAATATAATGGTATTTAGGTCAGAAGGCAACTCAGGGTCTAAACAATTTGCTTCCTTCTCTTCTGCAAACATCACTCCAACTCAACACTTTGGGATTCCTCAAGCATTTCCCACATTCTCACCAGTTCGTGTCCCTCCTCCCCTTCTTTCCAGAACTTCCGTCCTCTGCCCCAAGCCCCATCAAAATTTGAGTCTTCCTTCCAGGCCTAGTTCAAATGGTGAAGACCCATCCCCTAGAAACCTCTTTCAGAATTAATTCCATCATCCTCTGATCTCCCAAACCACCTGCTTCTATGAGGGCAGGTGCAATGTCTGCCTTCCTCGTGACTATATCCCCAGGACCGAGCACAGTGTCTGGCACGTGGAAGATGCTCAAAATATATTTGTTGAATGAATGAATGAATGCTTCTCTATTCTTTTATCTTAACTATATTACTTAGTTATTCAAATGTAAATTTCCTCTATAGTGAGGCCCATGGTCTCATTCATCTTTTAACTGTCTAAGGCATGAAGAGGGCAGGGGTGGACCTGGGGCCAGAAAGTAGCATTTATCTCGTTATAATTCCAAAGTTTACTCTCAGATTAGCCAGCATGCCAGTGGATCTCTTTGGGGTTTTTGTTTGTTTTGAGACAGGGTCTCGCTCGGTCGCCCTGGGTAGAGTGCTGTGGCATCATCATAGCTCACTACAAGCTCAAACTCCTGAGCTCAAGCGATCCTCCTGCCTCAGCTTCCCTAGTAGCTGGGACTACAGGTGCATACCACCATGCCCAGTTATTTTTCCATTTTTAGTAGAGTCAGAATCTTGTTCTTGCTCAGGCTAGTCTCGAACTCCTGAGCTCAAGCGATACTCTCACCTCGACCTCCCAGAGTGCTAGGATTACAGGCATAAGCCACCGCACCTGGCTGGATTTCTTTGTCTTCTCTCTGAGCCCCAACAAAGCTTCTTTTTTTTTTTTTTTTTTTTTTTTTTTTGAGACAGAATCTCACTTTGTTGCCAAGGCCAGAGTGAGTGCCATGGCATCAGCCTAGCTCACAATAACCTCAAACTCCTGGGCTCAAGCGATCCTACTGCCTCACCCTCCCAAGTAGCTGGGACTACAGGCATGCACCACCATGCCCGGCTAACTTTTTCTATATATATTAGTTGGCCAATTAATTTCTTTCTATTTATAGTAGAGACGGGGGTCTCACTCTTGCTCAGGCTGGTTTAGAACTCCTGACCTCGAACGATCCGCCTGCCTCGGCCTCCCAGAGAGCTAGGATTACAGGCGTGAGCCACCGTTCCCGGCCCCAACAAAGTTTCTGATGATGGAAGGGGGCCGGGCCTTAGGTTTGGAATATCATCTCCCTCTCTTCCCCAAGCCAGGGCTTGAGTCCAGACATAGCATCCCTTAGATCCAGGTGTCTCCAACTTGAATGTGAACTCCATTCTTTCCCTGGGCTTCTCTGGCTGCTTGTTGCCCTCTCCTGCCTTGCTCCAATCTCTTCTATTCCTCCACCAAAATGATCCCTCTAAGACAAGATCACTAACTCACATGCTTAAAGAAGCAAGCTGGTAAGCATAAATGCCTGGGGAGTTAGAGGCAGTTATCGTCTAAAGGCAGAAGCTAATTATTGCTTGGAGGGATACGGGCCCAGGGTTCCTAGAACATCTGGCATTTTAAGAAAAGCTACAGGCTGGATGCGGTGGCTCATGCCTGTAATCCTAGCACTCTGGGAGGCAGAGGCGGGCAGATTGCTTGAGGTCAGGAGTTCGAAACCAGCCTGAGCAAGAGCGAGACCCTGTCTCTACTATAAATAGAAAGAAATTAATTGGCCAACTAATATATACAGAAAAAATTAGCCGGGCATGGTGGCGCATGCCTGTAGTCCCAGCTTCTCAGGAGGCTGAGGCAGGAGGATTGCTTGAGCCCAGGAGTTTGAGGTTGCTGTGAGCTAGGCTGACGCCACGGCACTCACTCTAGCCCAGGCAACAGAGTGAGACTCAAGAAAGAAAGGAAAGGAAAGGAAAGAAAGAAAGGAAGGAAGGAAGGAAGGGAAGAAAAGCAAAGCTACCTATCCAGATTTTTAAAAAATGTTAAATCTCCCAATATTTAGGTTCTGGCAACTAGTTCAGTTTTTAAATCAGGAATGCCAATTAAAACACATGCACAGGCCGGGCGCAGTGGCTCACACCTGTAATCTTTGCACTCTGGGAGGCTGAGGCGGCTGGATTGTTCAAGGTCAGGTGTTCGAAACCAGCCTGAGCAAGAGTGAGACCCCCGTCTCAACTAAAAATAGAAAGAAATTAATTCGCCAACTAAAAATACGTAGAAAAAAATTAGCCGGCATGGTGGCACATGCCTGTAGTCCCAGCTACTTGGGAGGCTGAGGCAGGAGGATTGCCTGAGCCCAGGAGTTTGAGATTGCTGTGAGCTAGGCTGACGCCACGGCACCCTAGCAGGGGCAACAGAGTGAGACTCTGCCTCAAAAAAATAATAAAAAAAAAAGTATGCACAGGCCAAATACGGCCTGTGAGTCACTGATTTTCTGCTATAATCTAGGTCTCTGATGATGTCACCTCACTGTTCCCCATTGGCACTCTATTTCCTTATTTGGATGTCAGGACTCAGACTACCTTTTGGCTTCATCTCCTGCCATTTTCTATGCACCCCCTGCCCACCCACCCTGATCTAGGTTATATCACAAGACTTGCCATTCCAGGGACCCACACCAAGTTTTGCAATGTTTCAATGTGTCTGCAAGTGCTGTTCCTATATTCATTGAGCTAACTAATGTTTACTGATCAGCCAGTGCAGCCTGCCACTGTTATGCTGGGGACATAACCTTAAACACCAAAAGCAAAGTTCCTGCCCTGGTAGAGCTTACACTGGAGTCACAGAGATGGAGGTTTCTCAAGTAATCACACAAAGAGGTAAATTTAAAATGTGATGTGTCAGGAAGGAGCTATGAAAGCATATAACACAGGGAGCTAAGCTGACCTGCCCTGAAGGGTCCAGGAAGTCTTCCCTGAAGAGGTGACATTTAACTGTATCTGAAGGATGTGTAGGAAGGACTGTAGCAAAAGAAAAGAGGTGGCAGAGCAGGGAGGGGCTGGATTTGCGGGGAGGGGAGCGAGCAGTGGTTCGAGTTTTATGCTAAGAAACTAGAATGCGTGTGGCCTAGAGGAGACAGGAGTCTGGCTTATTTGAGGAACTGAAAAAGGCCAGGGTTGCTGAGCACAGGAACTGCAGAGATAAGATGTGGTAAGAAAGCCAGGTGTAGCCTGATGCGGTGGCGCCTGTAGTCCCGGCTACTTGGGAGTCTGGGGCAAGAGGATCCCTCAGGCCCAGGGGGTCAAGGCCTCAGTGAGCACCACTGCACTCCAGCCTGGGTGACAGAGCAAGACCCTGTCTCTCAAACAACAAAAAGAAAGCCAGGCGTGCAGGCAGAGCCAGGATGGACATGTTAAGGACTCTGGTCTTTATCCTAAGGGCAATGAGAAAATACCATGCTTACTTCTGGGCTGACAATAGAGAAGGGGTACAGGAGTTGAAGTAGGGACCAGTTCAGAGGGCCAGGTGTTCAGGTGAGGACTTAAGGCACCTCAGATGGAGGCAGAGGCAGTGGAGACAGAGAAATGTGGATGGGATTTGCAATATTTATCAGGTAAACAACAGGATTTAAGGATGATCTGTGTATTGCAGGGCAGAGCAGTGAGGCAGTGGAGAGAAGGTGGAAGAACACTCTGCCTCCGGCTGTGCAGTGAGTTAGGGGTGCTGCTCCCTAAGGTGGGGACACAGGAGGAGCAGGTTGGTAGAGAAGGCAAAGGGTAGAGTGGGAGTTTATTTTGCAACTATTTATTCAGTCAACACACACTTATGGAACACAGTCTCTGTTCCAGCCTCTGTCTATACAAAGACAGATATGGGACCTACCCACAAGCAGCTCACTTCCGGTTATTGTGGAAGGCAGAAAAAAGATGATTATAATCCACACACTGTGCAGGCCTCAGCAGCCTGTGGACTCAGACAAAACCATAGGAACACTAATATCCTGGGTTCCTGCTCTTGGCCCTGCAAAGTCTCCTTGAAGCATTTCTGGGATGCTTTTAGGGACTTTTCACATGTGGCTGTCAGACAAAGCACTGGGGCCACCATCACTGGGCACATCAGCCCTGCCCTGACCAACTTGCACACTGCCCTGCAAAGGTGCCTACTATGGGAATGTGAAGGGCGGGGATAGAGTGAAGCAAGCAAGGGGCAGGGCCCTGAATGAGTGAGTACTGCCTTAAGTTTTGCTGGCCCCGTGTATGTTCTCTTGAAGCACTGGAGCAGGCCTGGAGACAGGAAAAGCCCCCCAAAGACAAGCTGTGTTGAGTTTTCTGGGCCCAGAGCAGCGCTGTTGGTGCCTGCACTTTGAGTTCCACTGGCAGATATGTTGAGTTTGAGGGACCTCTGAGACATCCACAAGAGAATGACAGGATGCAACTGGCTATCTGGATTTAGGACTCAGAAGTCTGAGCAAAAGATCTAAATTCCAGAGCTGGGAACATGGAGGAGGGAATGGCAGGCACAGGACTGAGCTCTGCTGAGCTCGCATCATTGCAATGCCCTGCTCCTAGTCCACCTGACCACTCCCCAAAGACCCACTTTCCTAACTTACCTGGGCAGTCAGTCAATCACTCCTTCCTCTGCATTCCCACAGCTCCTTGTATGTCCTCTCTTACAACATTTTCATGCTACGAGGTCACTTGGTTTACATATTTGTCTCCTTCACTGAACAGTAAGCTCCTCGAAGGCAGGGACTCTCTTATTTCATGTTGAATTTGCATCTCCCTGTCTCCTTCTCTCTTCCTCCATATATTTGGCACCGAGAAGGGGTTTAAGATTGAACAGATGAACTTGAACTACACACCTGGAAGAGAAAGTCTCCTGTCCAGGGCCAGATCCCTTTCTCTCCCAGCACTGGCTGGATGCAGGGGAGGTAGACTGGGGCCTGCAAATCAATCCCCATCCATGGAGATCAGGCAGCTACAGGCAAACGTGAATCCTTCCAGCCACTCGGTTAGGGATTCACGTGAAACTGAAAGACTGTAGTAAGGTACTCAATAAATATGTGTAATAACAACAACAGTGGCTTATCAAGCACCTACTAATTGCCAGCGCCAGTGCTAAGTGCTTTACAACACTATATCTGTCAACCCTAACAGCCCCGAGGTAGGTATTGTTATTATCTCCGTTTTATCGAGGCGGAGGAAGTAGAGGCTGAGCAAGTGTGATGGTTAATTTTGGATGTCAACTTGACTAAATTAAGGAACACCTAGGGAACTGATAAAGCATTATTTGTGAGTATGTCTGTTTGTTTCCAGAGGAGATTGGCCTGTGTAGGCACCGGCCTATGGGCTGGGGGCCCAGAGTAAACAAAAAAGGCAGAGAAAAGAGGATTTCCTCTCTCTCTGCCGAAGCTGGGACATTCTTCTTCTCTTGCCTTTGGACATCAGAATTCCAAGCTCTCTAGCCTTTGGACTCTAGGACTTAAGCAGCAGCCCATGGGTTCTTAGCCTTCAGCCTCTGAGAACTACTTCCCTAGTTCTGAGGCTCTCAGACTTGGACTGAGCCACACACACTACTGGCATCCCAGGGTCTCCAGCCTGCAGATGTCCTGTCATGGGATTTTCAGCCTCCATAATTGTGTAAGCCAATTCCCCTCTCACATGTCTATATCTATATCTAAATATATATCTTATTGGTCCTGTCTTACTGGAGAACCCTAATATGGCAAAGTTAAGTAATATGCTCAATCAAGGTAAGAGGCAGAGCCTACTTAACTCTATCTGAATCACCATGCCCGCAATAACCACTGCATCCTGTACCATAGTAACTGGATTAAGGGAGGAAATAGGGTAGAAGAAATTTTGTCTTTTTGGAACTCCCTCCCCTGTCTCCTAAATAAGGCTAGCTATGTCAGTGAAAATGATACATATTAGAGAATGGGACTTTCAGATCAGTGGCCAACAGAAAGCACCCAAAAATCTTTATTAGGCACTAAAAGGGCATAATAATAATTACTACTTCTGCTTATGAGCCCTACTGTCAGGAGGTTTACAAGGGTATTTGTTAATGCTCACAACAAGCCTTCAAGGTCGATATCATTACCCCTACTTTATAGAAGAGGAGACTAAGGTTCAGAGAGCTTGTGGTTTTCCTAATTATGCACAGCAACAAGACATTGCTAGATTTGAATTTGTGTTTCACTCCAAAATCAGCCTTTTTTTACAAGACTGTTAACCTTAAGGTGAATCTCGGGCAGCATGCTGTGGTCAACACAAAATAAACTCCAGACCTCTAGGTGTTCAGGGCAGGAATTACTCTCCCCTGCCCCCAGGGAAAGGCCCTCCCAAAATGGAAGGTTGTGCATCACTTACTTGGTACATACATTGCAGCTTCAACAACTCGTTGAACTCAGAGATTACCTTTTGGGTTCTTATCAGGAAAAAGAGCTCATACCTTCCCCTCGACCCCACTTTTAAAGAAAGCAAGTCTGGCAGCCACCCAGAAAGACCGGGTGTTTTGTTTCGTTTTTTAAAAATTGTATAGGTGTAAAACCATGATGTTTTGATACACATATGCAATGACTATTGATTCTAGTCTAGAAAGCCCACAAACACCAGTACCCAGCTCCTCTCAGACATGTCTTTATCAAAGTTTAATTAGCCTCAGCTCAAGGTACTCTATTTGGGCATCTCATTACAGAGCAAGGACACTTCAGCCATTTGTACCACCACCAATCAAGCAGGATTTTCAAGGACAGTAGCAGAAATGAGCTGCAAGGGAACTATATATCCTCCTTGCCCCTTTTCCCTCTTTATGCAGTTGCTCTCTCAACCCACCTATTCCTCTAAGTGTGAGACTGGATTACTGCTATTCCCTGAACACATCTCTCACATTCTCATCTCTGCTCATTTATTCCACTTCTCATTGCCTAGAACTCATTCCTCCCTGGCCAAAATCTATCTTGTGCTTTGAACTCCAATAGCACTTAGCTTTCACTTAGCTTTTGGCACTTGTCACATTTCATTCTTCATTACAGTTATTCAAAAAATATTTTTTTATCCTAGCAGGCCAATCATTTGAGCTCAGGAGTTCAAGACCAGCCTGAGCAAGAGGGAGACTCCATCTCTACTAAAAAAAAAAAAAGTAAAGAAATTAGCTGGACAACTAAAAATATATAGAAAAAAATTAGCCGGGCATGGTGTCGCATGCCAGTAGTCCCAGCTACTCAGGAGGCTGAGGCAGAAGGATTCCTTGAGCCCAGGAGTTTGAGGTTGCTGTGAGCTAGGCTGATGCCACAGCACTCTAGCCCAGGCAACAAAGTCAGACTCCGTCTCAAAAAAAAAAAAATTTTTTTTCTACTTGACTACCTGAAGAGTCACTTCTTGTTACTTCAAAGTAAAGTACTACACCAGACACTGGAGATTTTCTATATATTTATAATATATAAGTGATACAACAATATAGTTTATGGAGATATTTGTGTTTCATTCTCATTTCTGTGGGTAATTTGGTAAATTCTCTTCTTTACTATCAAGAAAGTAGCAAGGCCTTTATGTTCCCTAAGTTCAAGGGCTCTAAGTTTCAGATCCAAAAATCAATAGTTGCCAGGCACCCAGAAGACAATTTCCAGAAACACTTGTAAAAAATGTGAGCTGCCAGGCATGGTGGCACATGCCTGTAGTCCCAGCTACTCGGGAGGCTGAGGCAGGAGGATCGCTTGAGCCCAGGAGTTTGAGGTTGCTATGAGCTAGGCTGACACCACAGCACTCTAGCCAGGGCAACAGAGTGAGACTCTGTCTCAAAAAAAATAAATAAATGTGAGCTCATTAGAACTGGTCTAGAAGGAAAAGTCAGTGCTTTAAACCGGAGCAGCCAAAATCTATGGAGGGAAGGGAAAGTTAGAGGTTTTTGATCGTTTAATAGGAGAGTAGAGACCTAGGCTCCACTTACATGCAGCACTTCAAGGTGTACAGAATGCTTGGGAGACTGACCACTACTGACCACTGACCACTACGTACCTTGGCCTTAAGAGCATTGGCAAGGGTCTCTGAGCAAGTCTGTAATGATTCATTGCGAAGCGCACAACAGAGCTACATTCACCTTAGTTGCAGAAGGAGCCATCCTAATGATGCAACCCAAACAGATTAAGGACCTGGCCTCTACCCCACTTTTTTGCTGAAGAAACACTTAAGTCAGCATAAAGCAGCAGAATGTGTAAAAAGAGCTAAAATGCGGCTTTTTTCTTGCTCATTTGACAAGTATTTATTGAGCACCAGCTGTATGCCAGGCACTGTGCATAATCCTGAGATGCAACAATAAGGAATATAATGGACACTGTCCCTGCCCCAGTAGATGTCCAGCCTGGGTTGGGGGCGGGGGGGGGACATTAATAAATCAAATGAGCATAAAATTATGTGGGAAAGGGGGAGACACATGATGCCATAAATAACCAAGGGGTCTGGTCTGGGGGAAGTCAGGAAACGCCTCCCTCAGGAAGACAGATAATCTGATGGATAAATACAAGTCTTCCAGGCAGAGGGGAAGGCATGTGCAAAGGCGCAGTGATTAAGTGGGGAGGTGAGAAGAGACAAGTAAGGCCAACAGAGCTGGAGTGCTGAATTGCAGGGGGTGGGAAGGGACATGCCACAGAGTGGGACTGCAGGAGGCTGTCAACAGGTGATGCAAGGCCTTCAAGGCCCCATCACATGCATGCTGGGCTTCACTCTGAGTGATGCCAAGCCACTGATGGGTTTTAAGCTGATGAAAGACATGGTCTGTTTATCTTTGGTCTTACTGTGCTCAGAATAGACATTTGGCCTGAGTTTCCATTCATGGAATATGGCCAGACTTTGGATAAATACTTAATGTAAAATGTGCCTTCTTTTAATAAGATTTCTGTAACAACGGCCTGTGTTTTAGAACCTACTATATTGGAAACCTTGGGACACAACTTGGGTTCCCTGCTTTGGTCTGGGCCCCTCTTTGTTCCTAGACTTCAGATCACCGACCTAAACCTTCCCTCCTCAAGTCCTCCAATAGCCTTCAGACTTTCCACCCAACAGTCTTTCCTCAGTTTCTCCCTCCAGGCTTCACGTCCCCATCTCCACTACTCATCCCTGCGTCAGACGCTCTCTTAGCCCTCCCCTCTTCTCCCCGCGTCGTGCCCAGTCTCTCCCTCCTCCCCTTTCAGCCAGTCACTTTCCCTCCTCTCTCTCCCTCCCCTTCCCGCGCGTCCCACTCCGTACTCCTTTCATTTCCTTACATCGGTGACCGCCCCCTGCACTCCCCACCCCCACGCCATTGAGCACGTCCTCCCGGGGCCGCACAGCCGTTGGAGAGGGCGTGGCCCCGCGAGTAACAGGTCTCCCCCGCCACTCCGCGGGCCCGCGCGCAGACAAAGACATTCCACAGCCTCCGCCCCCCTCGCACACTCGGCCAGAAGGGGGAGGAGACACGTGTCCCGCTAGCGCCAGTCACGTGGAAAAGAAAACGAACGGAGCCCGCGGCGACCTGCGCATGCTCACCAAGCTCTGGCCTGGCGGGCTGGGAGGGAAAAGGGGAGCGAGGAGGCGAGTTCTTCGGGCGCCGCGGCGGTGCGCAAGCGCCGTAGCCAGACTGGGGACTTTGTTCACCACGGAGAAGCCCAAGGGCGGTGCCGGTGGCTGGCTGCGCACGCGCGCCGCCTCATTTCCGGTGCTCTCTCTCGCTGGGTCGCTCGGGTCGGCTTCGGTCGCTGTCGCTGCCGCTCTCCCACCCCCGCCAACCGCCGCTCGGGCCTCTGCCGCCACCGCGTCGCCTCCTCACTCCCTCGATCGCACATCCTCCCCGATGCAGCGCCGGGACGACCCCGCCGCGCGCATGAGCCGGTCCTCGGGCCGCAGCGGCTCCATGGACCCCTCAGGTGCCCACCCCTCGGTGCGTCAGACGCCGTCTCGGCAGCCGCCTCTGCCTCACCGGTCCCGGGGAGGCGGAGTGGGGTCCCGAGGGGGCGCCCGGGCCTCGCCCGCCACGCAGCCGCCACCACTCCTGCCGCCCTCGGCCACGGGTCCCGACGCGACAGTGGGCGGTCCAGCGCCGACCCCGCTGCTGCCCCCCTCAGCCACAGCCTCGGTCAAAATGGAGCCGGAGAACAAGTACCTGCCCGAACTCATGGCGGAGAAGGACTCGCTCGACCCGTCCTTCACTCACGCCATGCAGCTGCTGACCGCAGGTAAGCGGCCTCCCCGGCCCCTCGGGTCGCCGGCCACCCGGAGGCTTGAGTGGCAGCGGCTTTGTTCCCCTCGCTTCCTGCCCCCTCGGGACCGAGGCAGTCGGGAGCGCCCTTCTCATCATTTTTGGAAGCCTGGATCCCACATTCCCACCTCGGCCCGGGATGCGAGGGTGAATTTCTAGGCTGCAGTGGAGGCCCGAAGGCGACTTGGTGATCTCCTAGCGCTAAGATCTTGATGGATAGTACTGAGCTCCCCGCCCCTTTCCCGACCCTCCCCCCTCCCTCCTCTTGCAGCTGCCCGGAGCTCGCAGTGCTCAGATTCTTCCAGAAATGAACCTTTATCTACCCCTTCCCCCAAAAGGAAAGCCTTTGTGATCGCGGGTGGCAGTGAGTGCCTCAACCGAGGGTGTAGGAGGTGAAGACAGCCTGAGCGGGGAGGGACCGTGGGAGGAAAGGCCGAGGTGAGGTGGGGTGAGGCTGGAATGTCCCGTCCAGTGCGCCGCTGTCGTTGGGGCTGCGCCGGACTTAGCGGTAACCGTAGCTAAAGTTGCTGAGAGGTAGGAGCGACTTGTAGGGAATCGGAGCTTGAGGTTTTCCGAATCAGTTTTCCGACTTCGGCGGATAAAATGAGAACTGCCACAGAGCTGAAAGGTTGCTCCCCTGTATTTTACAACATGTGTTCACCATCATTCAGGAAGGGGGAAAATAACCCTACAGGCAGTGAAGTGGGACAATTGAGGGGGAGGTAAGGGATTCCCCTGTAGTTTCTTTGACGTTTCCCGGTGAGATGGACAGAAACTGAGATAAGTTGCTTGATGCTTTTACCTGAAAGGCTTGGTCTTTTTGTTGTTGTTTTTTAAATTTTTGCTTCAGTAGTGAAGTAGATTAGAGATGGTAGTCTTTGTTCTTTCCGTGGACTAGCGCTCCTTTCTTGATCAGCACTGGCCAATCACTTAGTCGCTCTGATTTTTCCCTAAAGCCTTCTATTTGACCCTCGCTTCTATTTAAAATATTGTTTTAATAAGTATTTCTAATGATATCTAAATTTTATTAAGCAAATATAAATTCAGAGCCCTCAACACCAAATGAGTGGTGTCTTTGGCAAGGTTGATATAATGGACAGTTCCTTGTGAAAATATCATTTCCCTCCTTTTGTTCTCTATTTCCAAACGTTGTTAAGGAGTCTTTACCTTTAAGCACAATAAACACAACACGTGGTGGTCAGGAATAAGGACATTTAGATAAATAACATTTTCTTTTCTTTTGAGCCGGCGTCTTGCTCTTTCTGAGGCTGGTCTCGAACTCCTGAACTCAGGCAGTCCTCCCGCCTCCCAGAGGGCTAGGATTACAGGCAAGAGCCTCTGCGCCTGGCGGATAAATAACATTTTCACCGCGAAGTGTAATACGTTCAGATTTTGAAACGCCACTGATTGTGTTCTTTTAATAAGTTGTTTAAGGGCAAGTACTTGCTTTTTATCTTTATATTTTTCATACTGTGTTGCATGTAGCAAACACCAGGTGTTTGGTTGAATCTGAAAGCACGTACATGCAGACTGAAATGTCAGACTAAATGGTAAAGGTTGACGTGGTAGTCTTTTTTTTTTTTTATTATTTCCTGGAATCTTTTAATCAGTCCACATTAAATGCATGAGAATAAAATAAACTTTAAAGCTAAGGTGTTGGCTTGGGTTTGAAACTCTGGTCCTTAACTGGTTACCTGACCTTGGGAAACTTTCTGCACCTTAGTAATCTCATCTGTAAAGTGGGATGGTGAGTTGTGAAGATTAAATGGTATGTAAAATCACTAGCAGTTTCCTTTGACCTGTACTCATTAGATAATAACATGTCACCAGTTTTCTTCTAGTTGTAAATCCATAGTACTGAACAAGGTATGAAAACACAAGATATATTTTGCCTTTTTGACCACATCAGGTGCCCAGTGTGTTCATCTTTTAAAAGATGGTTTCTTAGGATAACCACCAAAAACTATTGATCCTTAAAACTTATGCGTAATTTTAACTCTCCTCTCACTGCTTACCTTTTATTACTAAGACAGTGTTCTTTATTTTTAACTTGGACTTTTTTTGTGTCTTTTTTTTTTAACCAAACTGAAATTTTAATTGGAGAAGTGGCGTTGAGGTAATGTTGACTCAGAGAACAGATCTGGGATGTATGATGGATACTTCTTAGCACCGATAGGTCTTAATATATGTTGGGCCTGGCTTTTAAGATATTTCTGAATGATCTTGAAAAGAGATTACAGTGAGGTCACAACCAATTGTGAGAGAGTAAGACTCTAAAAAGAGTATTTTAAGCTCTGATAAGAACACATGTAAGAAAAATACAGCTAACGCTTACTGTGGAGGCACTGGTCTGAGTACTTTATATTAAATATTTAAACTTTAGGATAACGCTATGAGAAGTTACTGTCTTTTTTTGAGACAGAGTCTCACTCTCTTGCCCTGAGTAGAGTGCTGTGGCATCAGCCTAGCTCACATCAGCCTCAAACTCCTGGGCTCAAGCAATCTTCCTGCCTCAGCCTCCCAAGTAGCTGGGACTACAGGCATGCGCCACCATGCCCGGCTAATTTTTTCTGTATATTTTTAGTTGTCCAGCTAATTTCTTTCTATTTTTAGTAGAGACAGGGTCTCATTCTTGCTCAGGCTGGTTTCAAACTCCTGAGCTCAAACGATCGGGCTGCCTCAGCCTCCCAGAGTGCTAGGATTACACGTGTGAGCCACCGCGCCCGGCCGAGAAGTTATTCTTAATATCCTCACTTTTACAGATGAGGAAACCAAGGCACCAGAGATTAATAATTTGCCTAAGGTAAAAAAAAAAAATTAGAAACAACATAACCACGATTTTCAGTTAGTCTATACCAGGGGTCCTCAAACTTTTAAACAGGGGGCCAGTTCATTGTCCCTCAAACCATTGGAGGGCCAGACTATAGTTTAAAAAAAACTATGAACAAATTCCTATGCACACTGCACATATCTTATTTTGAAGTAAAAAAACAAACGGGCAAAAACACCCACATGTGGCCCGAGAGCCATAGTTTGAGAACACCTGGTCTACACACTTAACATCCCTCTCCCCTACTGTAATGTCTGCTGCAAATTGTACTTTAATTGTAAGCTTTAATTGGACAAAATATTAAAAGAAAATCTATTTAAAAGTATCAGAGTGCTAACAGGGCAGTGAAGATGATGGGGCCAAGATACAGAAGGAACCAAAGAGCAGAGTCTAGCATTTGGGACTGACTCCTTCAGGCCGCCTTTGCCCATTCCCCACAGGGTACCTGAAGACCCAGACCACCCTTCCAATACCTCCCACACAGGTCCCCTTGTCCCTTTCCAAGGTTTACTTTATCTTGCACTTATCAGCATCTGTTGCACTGTATATTGTAATTATGTACAGTATTCATTGATCACTCCTCCTCCTTGGCTAGAATATCAGCTCCACCAAAGGAGGGATCTTTTGTCTGCTTTGTTCACTGCTGTATCTCCTGTGCCTTGAAGAGTGCTACCCGGAGTGGCCTCTAACTAAATATTATGAATGAATATGTATTCATCTTCACTGAAGATGGGAATGATGGAAAATATTAACACAATTCTGAGGAATGTAGATTTTGAATACAGACTCTGTATTAGCTTAATTGATATTCTACTATGATGATGAATGGCATTTGCAGATGTGCAAAGACTCAACCACCCATGCTTGTTTACTGAACAAAAAGAATTTTATCTCATTCGTGTTAATATATTTATATAATAAACATAAAATGCTGTTACATATGTTGGTGTTCTTTTTCTACTTTATACAATTAGGAAAATACGAGTTAGTATTATATAAGTGACATCAGAATAAGTAAACACTTGAATAGATTAACAGTCCTCAGATAATCTTGAAAGGATACTCAGAAATCCATCCTCCAAATATGGTAGCCTACAAAGGAGAACATTTTATGAAGTATGTTGAAACTTTAAAATAGTCAATTCCTTTATTTTATTTATAATATTCTATAGAAATATATTGAGACCTTCCCCAAACCTGTTATTAAACTGGAAAGTAGGCCAGGTGTTTTGGCTCCCATTCATAATCCTAGCACTCTGGGAGGCAGAGGTGGCAGGATTGCTTGAGCTCAGGAGTTCAAGACCAGCCTGAATAAGAGCAAGACCCTGTCTCTACTAAAAATAGAAAAAAAATAAGCCAGGTGTTGTGACGTTGTGCCTGTAGTCCCAGTTACTTGGGAGGCTAAGGAAAGAGGATTGCTTGAGCCCAGGAGTTTGATGTTGCCATAAGCTATGATAATATCACTGTACTCTATCCAGGGCAACAGAGGGGACTCTGTCTCAAAAAAAAAAAAAAAAAACCCAAAACTGGAAAGTAGAATTGCAAAGGAATCATAGACCAAATATAAGCATAAATATTAATATTAGCAAAGAAAGAGGCAAAATTTATTACTCTTTGCAACAATATGATTGTTTACCTAGGAAAATGTTCTGTGATGTGGCTTATTACAAATTAAAGATGTACAAATCACTAGGTTTCTTTTTTTTCTTTTTTTTTTTTTTTTTTGAGACAAAGTCTTGTTTTGTTGCCCAGGCTAGAGTGAGTGCTGTGGCATCAGCCTGGCTCACAACAACCTCAAACTCCTGGGCTCAAGCTATGCTGCTGCCTCAGCCTCCCGAGTAGCTGGGACTACAGGCATGCACCACCATGCCTGGCTAATTTTTTTTTTCTATATATATTAGTTTGCTGATTAATTTCTTTCTATTTATAGTAGAGACGGGGTCTGGCTCTTGCTCAGGCTGGTTTTGAACTCCTGACCTCGAGTAATCCACCCGCCTCGGCCTCCCAGAGTGTTAGGATTACAGGCGTGAGCCGCCATGCCTGGCCATCTAGGTTTCTGATATACACACAATAGCCAGTTAGAAAAGAATTGGCAGAATTATCTCATTTTTAGAATAATATAAAATGCCTTGAGATAAGCATTTTTTCCTTTTTCTTTTTCTTTTTTTCTTTTTTTTTTTGAGATAGTCTTACTCTGTTGCCTAGGCTGAGTGCGGTGGCCTTAGCCTAGCTCACAGCAACCTCAAATTCCTGGGCTCAGGTGATCCTTCTGCCTCAACCTCCCAAGTAGCTGGGACTACGGTCACGTACCATGACATCTGGCTCATTTTTTTCTACTTTTAGTAGAGATGGGGTCTCATTCTTGCTGGTCTTGAACTCCTGAGCTCAAGCTGTCCTCCCGCCTAGGCCTCCTGGAATGCTAGGATTATAAGCATGAGCCATCGCACATGGCCTGAGATAAGCAATTTTAAAAGTTCAAAATGTATGTGACTAATTAAAAACAGTGACAGTATTTAACCTTTGTAGAGCATGTAACGTGTCATGACATGTGCTACTCATGGTTGCACATGTTGCACAACTTATGGTTGTTATCTTCATCCTTCTGGTTTTCTAGGGCAGAAAGAATTTTTTCTCAGTATTGTAGATGAGGGATATGTTACCACCTGGCTTGTCAACATAAAATTACCAAAGGTAATAAAGGAAGGTCTGAATGAAAAGAAACATGCCATCTCTTTGCAGAGGAGGAGGAGGAACTAAGGTTATAAAGAGGACAGTACTCTTGATCTGTTGAATTTTTCATTCTCTAAACTGATTCCAACTGGATTTATTGTTTTTTGACTTGACATGTTGAATATAAAGTATAATCCCAGCACTTTGGGAGGCCAAGGCGGGAGTATCACTTGAGCCCAGTAGTTCAAAGCCAGCCTGGGCAATATAGGACACTCTATCCCTACAAAATATTAAAAAATTAGCTGAGTTGTGGCATATGCCTGAGTCCTAGCTACTCAGGAACCTGAGGCCAGAGGGATTGCTTGAGCCCAGTGAGCTATGATTACACCACTGCACTCCAGCCTGGGTGACAAATAAGACCCTGTTTCCAAAAAGAAAAAGTAAATGAAGATATGTAAAGAAAACTTTTTAGATACAGGAAAATAATGAAAACATGGTACATTGACAAAAATTAAGTTAAACAATAAGTAGGGCTTGAGAGGATATGAGTTAGAAGACATTCTTTTTTTTTTTTTTTTTTTTTTTGAGACAGAGTTTCACTTTATTGCCCAGGCTAGAGTGAGTGCCGTGGCGTCAGCCTAGCTCACAGCAACCTCAAACTCCTGGGCTCAAGCAATCCTGCTGCCTCAGCCTCCCAAGTAGCTGGGACTACAGGCATGAGCCACCATGCCCGGCTAATTTTTTCTATATATATTAGTTGGCCAATTAATTTCTTTCTATTTATAGTAGAGATGGGGTCTCGCTCTTGCTCAGGCTGGTCTCGAACTCCTGAGCTCAAATGATCCGCCCACCTCGGCCTCCCAGAGAGCTAGGATTACAGGCTTGAGCCACCGCGCCCGGCCAGAAGACATTTTTATACATTGCTGGTGGAAATGTGAATTAATACAACTGCTTTGGATAACAGTTTGGCAGTTTATTTGAAAGCTGAACATAGAAGTTCCTTAAAACTCAGCAGCACCACTCCTAGGAATGTGTGCAAAGAAACTTTTATACATGAACACCTCATTCATAAAATAGTGCCTCCTGTTCACAAAATGGTGTAACATGTTTCATCATTCATTGGATAATGTTATAGATTTACAAAATAAAATATTTGTATAGTAATGAAAATGTAGTATAGCTACATGCAACAACATAGAGAAATCTTGGAAATCTAATGTTAGGTAAAAAGTAAGTACTGTAAGACTACATATGGTACAATGGTACAATACTATTTTTATAAAACAAATATTAGCAAAATATTAAGCATACTATGATAAAACAGATTTTTTTTTTTTTTTTTTTACAAAACTAAATGTGTTTATCATGATTCAGGAATTGCACTCCTGAGTATTTATTCAAATTAAAAGTCAAGTTCACAAAAACCTGTGCACAAATGTTCATAGCACTTTATTCAGAATAGCCCAAACTGAAAACAAACCATATGCCTGCAGTAGGTGAATAAACTGTAGTACATCCATACCTTGGAAATACTGCTCTGCAATAAAAAGAAATGAACTATTCATAAATACAACAACTTGATGGATCTCAAGAGAATTATGCTACCTGAAAAAACTAATCTCAAAGGTTATATACTAAATGATTCCATTAATATTCTTGAAAAAAAGCAAAATAATGAAGATGGAGAACAGATTAGTGGCTGCCAATAGTGAGGGAAGGAGGTAACTGGCTATAAAAAGGTAGCATGGGTGGGCGCGATGGCTCAGGCCTGTAATCCTAGCACTCTTGGGAGGCTGAGGCAGGAGGATCACTCAAGGTCAGGAGTTTGAAACCAGCCTGAGCAAGAGTGAGACCCCGTCTGTACTAAAAATAGAAAGAAATTAATTGGCCAACTAAAAACATATAGAAAAAATTACCAGGCATGGTAGCACATGCCTGTAGTCCCAGCTACTAGGGAGGCTTGAGCCCAGGAGTTTGAGGTTGCAGTGAGCTAGGCTGACACCATGGCACTCTACCAAGGGCAACAGAGTGAGACTCTGTCTCAAAAAACAACAAAAAAAAGGTAGCATGAAGTATCCTCGTGATAGAATTGTTCTGTATTTTGACTGTGGTGGTGGTTACATGAATTTATGATTAAATCACATAGAACTAAACACAATTAAATACATGGAAAACTGATGAAATCTGAATAAAGTCAGTGGACTGTATTGTTAATTTTCTGATTGTGATATTATCACAGTGTGCAAAATGTTACAGGGAAAACCGAGAAAAGAGTGTACAGGATCTCTCTGTATTATTTCTTACAACTGCATATAAATGTACAATTAGCTCAAAAATTTTTTTTAAAGAGAAAAAGCCCTAAGCTCTAAATTGTGTCCTAAGGAAAAGATCTGGGAGGCCCTGGTCAATACAACAGGGTTTGCTACTGTCCTGGAATTTGGGCTTTGAGGCCAGGCACAGCAGCTCGCGCCTATAATCCTAGCACTTTGGGAGACCGAGATGGGAGGATCATTTGAGGCTAGGAGTTTAAGATCAGCCTCGGCAACAAACATAGTGAGACCCCCATCTCTGCTAAAATTTTTTTTAAAAAGTTAGCTGGTCATAGTGGTGCGCATTTGTAGCTCTAGCTACTCGGGAGGCTGAAGCAGGAGGATCACTTGAGCATAGGTGTTCAAGGTGCAGTGAGCTGTGGTCACACCACTATATTCCAGCCTAGGTGACAGAGTGAGACCAGGTCTCTAAAAGTAAATAAATATAGATAGATAGATGCACTTTGCTTTGTTTTGTTTTGTTTATTTTATTGCACCTGGTGTTACCAGATGGTCTCCCATTCAAGTACGTACCAGGCCCAACCTTGCTTAGCTTCTGGGATCATACAAGATTGGGTGCATTCAAGGTGGTACGGCCATAGACCTCATTTCTGTCTAGCTTCAAAACCCATGTTCTTTCCTCTGAGACATACTAAGAAACCTGGGAGCTTATAGTCTGGGATAAAACCTACCAAAAAAAAAAAAGGAAAGATTAAGTTATAGTAGAAGATAGAGTAAAAGATATGCCTCAAGGTTGGTTGAATTTATTCTCTCTAGGATAGAGAGTGACTTGGGTTAGTGACTGCTCTGTCAGTAGTTTTGAGATCTTGGAAAAATTTCATAACTTTTCTGAGCACAGGTTTCTTCATTTGTTAAATGGGGATAATACTGGTTACAAAGACGAAATGATAAATACAAAATTCCTAACACGCAGAAGGCCCGGGACAAGATATGATTATTATAAAGTGTCTGGCCAGGAAACAAATGTTTCTCTGTGTTGTTTACTCCTCAACCTTCCTTTCTTTGGCTCTTGGGACATCCAAGGTCTCCAGAGACTTAGGCAAAGATTGCTTAAATGAGTCAGTTCCAAAAAGGTTGTCTAGAAAGTACTTTTGCCTGAAGTACTTAAGCCATTGTTAGGAAGCGTCTTGATTTTTTTTGTTTTCTTGTTTTCCTTCCCATTTTAGCCTGCTCTAGCTTTTCAGGGAAAGTGAGGCCAAAGAGAGAAATAAAGAGTTGGAAAAGAAAAGGAAAGAAAGCCCATCAGGCAACTGAATATCTGAGGCATCCATAAAGCCCTTTCATTGCCTTTAGGCTGCAAGACAGTGTCTGAGGGTATAAGTTGCATTTCCCCAAATTTTACAAAATCAGTTCTTCCTTGCTTAAATAAAGTGCCCACACACACTCCTCATTGAGTGGCAATAGAAAAAACATGAGGTTTGAAGTTAAAAACCTGTGTTTTATTTTATTTTATTTTTTTTTATTTCAGCATATTATGTGGGTAAAGCCTGCGTTTTAATCCTTACTCCAGTACTTTAACAGCGTTGTGACCTAGAAATAGTTGTTTAACCTTTCTGAGTTCACCTTCCTCAGTAGTAAAATGGGGATATAGTGCTTGTTACTTTACTGAATTTTTTGAGGATAAATGAGGTGACATTTGTACAGTATTTGGTATATTGAATAAATAGGCATTGAATACTCAGTCCCTCTACTTCCACTTGAAAGATAACCCTTCTTGAAGGCTCAAGTTGCTTCTGAGTCTTATGCTTTCTAGGCTAACATCCTCTGATTGTTTTATCTTTTCTACTATCAGTTTTATTTAAATGATTAGTCCTCTCTTAATTCTCTAAAAATGCTTTCTTATTCTTTAAAAAGTTGTGACATAAATTAGAGGGATTCTAACTACGATCCAGCTGTTTAAAAAAAAAAAAAGAAGGATCCATGTTACAGAAAGGCCTTAAATTTCACAGAGTGTGTTACATTGCATATAAACACCTTCTTGTAGGAGTACAACAGATCAACAGACTTTGAGTCTTCTTGCACTGACCAAGGCTTTTGGAAAGTGGTGTAAAATACAGTGGAAAGGCCAAACTAGATGGTAGCCTTAGGAAAACACAAAGGAGCACAGATAAAGTATGCAATTTTTTTCTTATTCTTACAAGCTCCTCAGCGATGTTTTCAGGTCAGAATCGTGGTGTTTTTGTTCCTGTAGGATTTCAAAGATTACCTAGTTTTCCAACCTGAGAAGTCAGGAAAAAGTGTAGTCAGATATAGTAGGCTCAAAAAGAGTGACCAGAAACAGTTAATATTAGCAGTATATGGGGAGGAGTGGAGGTCAGATCTACCACCAAACAGTAAACAAATAGGGTGTTGAATGAAGCATTTAGTCTGTTAATTGTAAAGTCAAATTTGTGTTCTATTTCAAGCAGTGAAACATAGCAGTGTGAGGAGCATTGTCATTTACAGTTCTCATAGGAGTAAAGATTTAGTTAAGATTATTTACAATTGATTAGCAGTTTTAATTGTCAGAAAGCAATGGAGTATGTGTTAATTAGCTCACGCTATAGTATAACATCGGAAATTAGGCTTTTTAACAAGCCTTCAGTTCGAAATTTTGAAAACCCTATATATTCTGTCAAAGTAACTTTCCTTCATCTATGTATTTCAAAGCTGGATTTAGTGGGAACCGTTATTTTTAAAACTTGTTTGAAGTAGGATATCTTTATACCTTAAACCATTAGTTTTCAAAGTGTGGTCCCTAGACCAGCAATATCAGCATTGCCTGGTAACTTGTTGGTAAATGTAAATTTCTAACACAAATCCCAGACTGGGGTTGGAGCCCAGCTATCTAGTTTAACAAGCCCTCCAGGTGATTCTCATGCAAACTAAAGTTTGAGAACTCCTGCCTTAAAATTAATAGAAGATAAAAAAAAAAAAACACAGTATGGGATTTCCCCTATCCCCCACCTCCCACTCCCATGAGGTCTTGCTCTGTCACCAGGCTGGAGTGCCGTGGCTTGATCATAGCTCACTGTAATCTCAAACTCCTGGGCTCAAGCAGTCCTTCGCCTCAGCTTCCTGGGTAGTTAGGACTACAGACACATGCCACACTCAGCTAATTTAAAAAAAAAATTTTTTTTTTTTTTTTTTTTTTTGAGACAGAGTCTCACTCTCTTGCCCAGGTTAGAATGCCATGGCGTCAGCCTAGCTCACAGCAACCTCAAACTCCTGGGCTCAAGCAATCCTTCCGCCTCAGCTTCCCGAGTAGCTGGGAATATAGGCATGCGCCACCATGCCTGGCTAATTTTATATATATATATATTTTTTTTAGTTGGCCAATTAATTTCTTTCTATTTATAGTAGATAGAAGAGACGGGGTCTCGCTCTTGCTCATGCTGGCTTCGAACTCCTGACCTTGAGTGATCATCCCGCCTCAGCCTCCCAAGAGTGCTAGGATTACAGGCATGAGCCACTGCGCCCAGCCTAAAAATTTTTTTTAGAGACAGTCTCGTTATGTTGTCAGGCTGGTCTTAAACTCATGGATTCAAGTCATTTTGCCCTGTCAGTCTGCAGAGTCCTGGAATTTCAGTTGTGAACCACTGTGTGTGGCCCAGTATGGGAATTTTATATAGGTATTAGACTTTTCTCTGTTATTAAGGCTGTTCCACTGACTTCAGGGAGTGTACATATCTTTTTTTGACGGTTTTCAGTGAACCATATAACTTTCATTTGCTGCTCATTCTTTGGACACTCTGCCCTCATCTCGGTTAGAATTTCTATTATAGCACTTAACTATACTTCATCGCCACCCCCATAGTCTGAGAACTTCAGTATATAAACAGTGAAGATGGAGAGTGTATATCTTGTTCTTTTATATCTCCTGTACTTCGCATGATAAATGCCTGGCCCCTTAGTAAGTTTCTCATAGTGGTTAATGATCATACCTATATCTCTGCCTCTTCATCTGCCTCTCCATAGGAAGCACTCAAACACTTGTAATCACTGAATGAGTGAATGAATGAATGAAGTTCCTTAATAGAAATTTTTTTAGGTTCTAGGTTTCTATCTAATGAAACTGTCTTAACCTGTGAATTGAAACTGCCTTTGATGCTGATGGTTATGTCTACGCCCTTGATGGTGGTGATGGTTTCACAGGTGTATATTTATCTCTAAACTCATCATTTTATACATTAAATATGAACAGCTTTTCATGTCAATCATACCTCAATAAAGTGGTTTTTAATGCATATTCTCATTTAGGCATTGCCTGAATTTCAGCTAATGGTGACTGAATATTAACCACTTTCTAAGAAATGGGCTTTAATTGGGCATGAGTATGTATGTTACTTTATTATATCTTTATAGCAACTTCATAAAGTAGATATTGCCTCTGTTTTATAAATGAGGAAATCAGAGCAATTAAATAACTTATCTAAGAGTTCACTTAACTAGTGGGTAGCAGAGTAAGAACTAGGTCTTTCAGACTCTTAAGGACTAGTATCCAGAGCACTACTGTCACAGTGGAATTTTAATGGAGCTGTCCATTGTATATTTAAATTATTGTCCGGGCACAGTGGCTCACACCTGTAATCTTAGCTCTCTGGGAGGCCAAGGCGGGCGGATCGTTTGAGCTCAGGAGTTCGAAACCAAGAGCGAGACCCCGTCTCTACTATAAATAGAAATAAATTAATTGGCCAACTAATATATATAGAAAAAATTAGCAGGGCATGGTGGCGCATGACTGTAGTCCCAGCTACTCGGGAGGCTGAGGCAGTAGGATTGCTTGAGCCCAGGAGTTTGAGGTTGCTGTGAGCCAGGCTGACGCCACGGCACTCACTGTAGCCTGGGCAACACGGTGAAACTCTGTCTCAAAAAATAAGTAAATAAATTATTGACTTTTGTTTTTTCATCAAGATAAGACAGACTGGCGTGGTGGCTCATGCCTATAATCCTAGCACTCTGGGAGGCCAAGGCTGGTGGATTGCCCTAGGTCAGTTCGAAACCAGCCTGAGCGAGACCCCATCTCTACTAAAAATAGAAAGAAATTAATTGACCAGGTAAAAATATATATATAAAAAATGAGCCAGGCATGATGGTGCATGTCTGTAGTCCCAGCTACTCGGGAGGCTGAGACAGTAGGATTGCTTGAGCCCAGGAGGTTGAGGTTGCTGTGAGTTAGGCTGATGCCACGGCACTCTAACCCAGGCAACAAAGTGAGACTCTGTCTCAAAAAAATAATAATAATAAGACTTAAGTTTCTTTATCCTCCATTCCCCTATCTCATCTCATTAGTTTTGTTAAACCTATTTTTTTATTAAGTCAAGAAACATTTGAATGTCTTTATTGTCGAGGCTTCAGGTGTGGTGGAAGAGCACGCTGCTCTAAATAGAAGCAGGCTTTGGGTTTCCTAGTCAACCTCATATAGCTTTGGTGCTTTCGGCCATTTCTGTCTGAAAATAGCACATTCATCTGAACTGTTTGGTCTCATTACAAGGTACTCCATGTTACTACCTTAAGCAGACTTTGAAAGTTGCCTTTATTTACCAGAGCAAAAATAAATTGTTTTTCCTATTCAGAAATTGAGAAGATTCAGAAGGGAGATTCAAAAAAGGACGATGAGGAGAATTACTTGGATTTATTTTCTCATAAGAATATGAAGCTGAAAGAGCGGGTGCTGATACCTGTCAAACAGTATCCTAAGGTAAGGCAGAAAGTGCCTCACTGCTTTGAATTAGCTTCATATGGACTATGACAAAGACTTCTGGGGATTGTGGCACTTCAGAAACTTAAGCCTGTACAGCTTCTCTTCTATGCTTACAGTACCTGTTTCTGGCAGTTGAGATATCTAGGTCCATAACTAATAGCATAGCTATAGCCAGGAAAGAAATATAATATCTTCTTATTATCAAAAAAAGTTTCTTTCTCAAATGTTTGTTCAGGCTCCAAGTCCAAATGACAAAATTAAACACTGAAAAGTTGTTCTGTGTCAAAAGATTGACTCGGAATTTAAATAAAAGGAAATAATACCACAATTTCTTAACTGGATGAAATTAAATTTTCTTACTTAAGTAAATGCTTTTTCTTTTCTTTTTTTTTTTTTAAGGGAAGCAGTTATATTTTGTTTGCCGAATGTGCTATCAAAGGGTGCCATGTGTGTGTTCTGTTTTGTTTTTTTTTTCTGTTAAATAAGCAAAGACTTACATATAAAAATAAACAATTTGATATCTAAAACAGAATGGTTACATTATGTACATATAATGGAGTGTCATACAGTCACTGAAAGCCATACTTTCAAAGTATGACACGGGGAATGCTCAGATTAGTGCTGAGTAAAAAGAGCGTGAAATAAAACTCTTAACTATAGCAAGATCTAAACAACGCAGAACTAGATGTCTGAGAAACAGGGATATGACAACTGGAAATAGTGCTTATTCTCCGAAAAATTGTACCTCTTTTGCACATTTTCTACAGTCAGCATTTATGACTTAATGAAACAGGTATTTCTAACAAACTTAAAGAGATTCAGCTCAAATGCAATCTCTTCTCAGAAGACTTCTCTAGACTTTCCAAGGTCACTGCCTTAAAAATGTTTATGTATGTTAAAGTACTAAGGGTTGCAGTGTATTATGGAAAGAGCACCAGACTACATCAGATTACCCAAATTTAAGTCTAGGAATTGCCACTTAATAGTTGTATAACCTTAAGCTAATCACTTTATCAGTACAGCCTCAGTATATCCTTCAGTCAAATGGGAAAATGGTAATTCTCTACATATTTTGCAAGGTTGTTGACAATCCAATGAGATGATGTATGGTGGGGTGTTTTATATAGGAGCATGTGTATTTAGAACTCTTTTATTTTCTGTCAGTTCAATTTTGTGGGGAAGATTCTTGGACCACAAGGGAATACAATCAAAAGACTGCAGGAAGAGACTGGTGCAAAGATATCTGTGTTGGGAAAGGGCTCAATGAGAGACAAAGCCAAGGTAAGCTCACATTAGTGAGGCAACAGGATGCCATTAATTCTTTCTCATTGCCCAGAATACAGTATGAATGCCTTATGGAAGTATTTTGTATATGTATAGAATGTGACTCCTTTAAGTTTGCATTGGATGCAAGAAATTATAGACCAGGATAATTTATTTGCTTGGTGACCCTGGAAGAGCCTGGGTGTGCTCTGGTGGTTTTCTTTCTGACTTTTGACTGCATAGTAATAGAATCTTTGGAATTGGTAGGATTATCTGTGAAAACTTGAAAGGGGAGCTGAATGTATGAAACCTAGACTAAACCAGACTAAAGACACTAAAATGTGAACAGCATACCCTATTTCCAGTAACATGAAAAGGTGGGAACAAAAGTGTTGAGTGCAGGTGAGTTTGAGGATTAGTTGGTTTATTTTATAGCCTGCTGGAATGTAAGGCCTACTAAAAGAATGTATTCCAAAAGGAACCTTGAGTAATCTTGACAACGGAACCTAATGTGTCTTATTTTTTTTCCATGCCATCATGCCATATACGTGTACTCTGTAAGCACCAAGAAACTTCCCACCAAAACAAGCTTTCTAGGGTCAGCTGTTTAGATAAGACATGCCTGCTATAGTCTAAAAATTTGCTCTTTCAGGCCTTTTATGTAGCTTACCTGACAAACGTTGTTTTCTCAGATCCTCTTTTATTCACTCACATTTCTCACTAGACACATACAGTTGGGGCTGAAGTATATTATTCTAGCTAATGAGATTTACGTGAGCTTTTCTTCTCTCTGTCCTGAGTTCTTTCCTCCCCTAGAACTCCCCAGACCCTATAAGAAGATGAGCAGAGCTAGTGGTGATTAACAGCTCAACCTGGGATTTAAAAATAAATGCTTGGCCATACATATATTCACACATGCAAATGGTTGACAAACAGCTATTATCTGAATACAGATTAGAATTATGTTTTTCTGTCTTATACTTCTAATAAGTGCTCCAGTGAATACCCCAGGGATTTAAGATGATAGCTATTAACAGCACACCCAAGTGCAGGTTAGCAGGTTGTGTGAATTACTGTTCTCCAAAGCTTGTTTCACATTCTTAAACTTTACTGTTTTTCTTAGACATTGGGATTATTTTCATGCTGTTCCTTTTGCTTAGAGGTAAAGGTATTGTTTGCTACCTAATCCGTGGGATGATACGTTTCTCTGAATTTTTCCTTAGGAAGAGGAGCTGCGCAAAGGTGGAGACCCCAAATATGCCCATTTGAATATGGATCTGCATGTCTTCATTGAAGTCTTTGGACCCCCATGTGAGGCTTATGCTCTTATGGCCCATGCCATGGAGGAAGTCAAGAAATTTCTAGTACCAGTAAGGATATCCATATCTTGTATCTTCTGAGCAAGGGAGAACTGGGATCTTGTGCTGTTGTGAAGGCAGGGGTTCTTAACCAGGGTTTCTGCATAACCTGTAATTGCATACCAAATTCTACACTTATGTTCATTTTTCTGAGGTAGTCCATTCCTTGTAACTAGTTTTCAAAGCACCGTGCTCCAAGGCCACTATATCTCTCCTTATATAATGTGGTTTTTGTTGTGTACCAGTATCTGTTGTCAGTTTCTTGGGTCCATAATGTGTCTGCATTCTAATATGTGATTAACAAAGCTTTAACAGGGTTAACGAGCTGAACATTTTGGTACTAGTGTGGAACCAGGAGGCTGTATTAGGAAAACGACTAAGGTGGGTTTCTGCACTCACGGGGTTGATGCTGTAGAGAGTCTGACAGCAAGATGCTTAGAGCATCCAGTGTTAATGGATTAAATTCTGACCTGTGTGTACTCAGGGGTTTCTCTCCTTGAGGAATTTGCTGAAGTAGAGTTTAGTTTGGAAGAAGCATGATCGTTACAGGCTTGACAGTTGAAACACCCTGGTGTGCAGCTCCTTTCAGACTATAACTGAGGCCCAGGAAGATTTAGGATAGGCCCAGTTATCTGTCTTGCTTCTTACTACCTTGTCAGATTATTATTATATAGAAAATGGTACTATTTTTGCTTTTTAGCAAGGCCTGGTGGTTGTCAGAGTAACATATTACTGTTGAATATTTAATATCAAGGATGAATCTGGAACCTAAGGAAGGGTTTAAAATACTATTCAGCTAGAATTGAGTAAGCACCATGTTTTTATCCCAAATCTAAGAGGAGGTAAGGTACAGTCCTTGGTTTTCTTGAATGTAAAATGGAGTTAAAATACTAAATGTGGTATCAGAGAATATGAGAATTGGCAGAGCAAACATGTATAGGGAGCGTGTACCCATAATCCTGACCTCCAAGGATTCTAATACAACCTCAAATATCTCAGCAACTGCTTTGCTTTTGAGCACCTCCTCGTCATTAGAATGTTCAACATAGGCCGGGCGCGGTGGCTCATGCCTGTAATCCTAGCACTCTGGGAGGCCGAGGCAGGCGGATTGGTCGAGGTCAGGAGTTCGAAACCAGTCTGAGCAAGAGCGAGACCTGGTCTCAACTCTAAATAGAAAGAAATTAATTGGCCAACTAATATATATAGAAAAATTTAGCCGGGCATGGTGGTGCATGCCTATAGTCCCAGCTACTCAGGAGGCTGAGGTAGTAGGATTGCTTGAGCCCAGGAGTTTGAGGTTGCTGGGAGCTAGGCTTACGCCACGGCACTCACCCTAGCTTGAGCAACAAAGTGAGACCCTGTCTCCAAAAAAAAAAAAAGAATGTTCAACATAAAGCAGATAATTTAAAATATCCTAAGAAAAAACTCATAACTGGTTAATTTTTCCTCAAGAGGATACTTTTATTCTTTTTGAGGTATTCTGTTGAAGCATTTTGAGGTACCCAGTTTCTGAAGGACTACAGAGGGAATGCCTGTCTTGTTATTGTTAGTCTCTAATACGTTTCTCAGGGGGTTTGGTTTATGAGGCTTCCATGTAAGTGAATCTTTGAGAAGAATGTCTGCCAGGGAGATCTGGGTTTCCTCTGTGTTGATGCGGTAGTTGCAGGAATCTGAGCAGTAGGCGGGCATTGGTTACTTGATTCTCCAATGTGAATGTTACAAGCAGCAGTGATGCTTAAGGTAGGAGGAGGTGGAGAATTGAGGGGGACATCTATTAGTGACTAAAATCTTCTGTTCTTGAAGCTGAATCCACTTGGGATATATAAAAATGCATGAAGTGCATTTGGTTCTCAATAGGAAGTGTGTGAAAAGACTTGTAAATGGCATTTGGCTCAATTCTTCCCTCTTCTGAAGGGAAAAAAAAGCCTATTTTTGCATCAATACCAGAGCCCTTAGAACATTTTCCCCTTAGAACTATTAACTACCAAGCAGGCTTCATGGTACTGTAGGAAGAGCACTGGACTAGGAGTTCTGTCTGTATCTTCCCAGACAAGTTATCATTTCACTTTTCTGCACTTCAGTTTCTATATCCAGTAGATGCCTAATGCTATGCTTGCCTTTGAAGTTACCAAAATGGCTCCTGAAGAGCTTACAATCTAGTGACAAACAATTCTAAAATGATGTGGTAAGTGCTTGGGTAGAGAGAATTGCATGGTGCATTAGGAAAAGAGGTATAGGGGTTGGGTCAAGAGAAAGTTTTTCAAAAGAGACTTATCTGTTTTAGATTAGTCTTATGAAGGATGAATTAAGAGTCCCTCAGGTAGACAAAAAAGGCAGTATACCCTATTGATCCAAAGTCTAGATTTTAGAAACAGATAATTCTGAATTCACATCTACAGTCTGTCACTAGCTCTATGTTCTTAGGCTGTTGATTTATATTCCCTGAATCTGTTTTTCTAATGTAAAATGGGGAGATCTGCCTACTTATTTCAGGGTCATTTTGAAGATATAAACTGAAAAATCTATATAAGTCTTATTATACAGTGCCCAGTACGTAGAGCTCCATTAATAGTAGTGGCTTTTATTATTTCAGGGAAAGGAAACTATTTGCAAAGAATGGATATGCGAGAGTATGCCAGGCTCTGAACTGCATATTGTTCAGCATGGCTTGAGAGGAGGTTATATATGGAGAGAGGATAGAAATGATCTTGGAGAGCTAGGCAGCGACC
Organism: Mirza zaza; assembly: GCA_008750895.1. NCBI lineage: Eukaryota > Metazoa > Chordata > Mammalia > Primates > Cheirogaleidae > Mirza > Mirza zaza. The sequence continues at coordinate 2,539 of VSMD01081220.1, read as the reverse complement.
ACATCATAAAGAGCTCTATCTGAATAATAAGGGGTCTGCCTTCAAGACTTTCCTCAAAGAGTGCCATTTGACTTCAGAGAGTGACTTCATCTGGGCTCTCAAAACTGTCGTTAGGCCGGGCGCGGTGGCTCAAGCCTGTAATCCTAGCTCTCTGGGAGGCCGAGGTGGGCGGATCCTTTGAGCTCAGGAGTTCGAGACCAGCCTGAGCAAGAGCGAGACCCCATCTCTACTATAAATAGAAAGAAATTAATTGGCCAACTAATATATATAGAAAAAAAAAATTAGCCGGGCATGGTGGCACATGCCTGTAGTCCCAGCTACTTGGGAGGCTGAGGCAGCAGGATTGCTTGAGCCCAGGAGTTTGAGGTTGCTGTGAGCTAGGCTGACGCCACGGCACTCACTCTAGCCTGGGCAATAAAGTGAGACTCTGTCTCAAAAAAAAAAATAAATAAATAAATAAAAAAAATAAAAAAATAAAAAAAAAACTGTCGTTAGTATCCAGAGTACATGTAGGCCAAGTGACTACTCAGTGGAAGATACAGATGTTGTATAGTACTTGTTGTATCTTTCATTCCCAGGATATGATGGATGATATCTGCCAGGAGCAATTTCTAGAGCTGTCCTACTTGAATGGAGTACCTGAGCCTTCTCGTGGACGTGGGGTGCCAGTGAGAGGCCGGGGAGCTGCACCTCCCCCTCCACCTGTTCCCAGGTAAAAATAACGGAGATGGCCAGAAATGGGTTATAAATTTGACTACTAGTACCATCTCTCTCTCAATGGTGCTCTTATCTCCAGTTTAGGAGGGGTCTCAGGATTTGTATATTACATCAAAAATAGAATTCTAGACCTTGGGCACTTTGACTATTGTCAAGTGCTATAGTCCTGCTAAAACTTTTGGTCTTTTAATTTTGGACAGTAGTAGCATTTTTTATGGTCTGACTTTAGAATTTTACCTTTTGTGACTGATCTTTGAGTGTTCAGACTCTCTAGACCTACCTAAGCAATGCGCTGGTCCACTGTGGGACCTGGGGAGTCTTCCAATGTGGGTCGTTTACTTACCTGCACATTCCTGTGTGTTTTAATAACAGTCTAGTTAACGCTTCATAAAATCTATCTTGCTCTAGAATTTGCAAACAAATCTGAACATGAAGGTGGTTTATTTATAAAAAGCTCCATTTAAAATAAACTTTCTTTTTGTAGGGGCCGTGGTGTTGGGCCACCTCGTGGGGCTTTGGTGCGTGGTACACCAGTAAGGGGAGCCATCACCAGAGGTGCCACCGTGACTCGAGGAGTGCCACCCCCGCCTACTGTGAGAGGTGCTCCAACACCAAGAGCACGAACAGCAGGCATCCAGAGAATACCCTTGCCTCCACCCCCTGCACCAGAAACATATGAAGAATATGTAAGAAATTTGAACAGTGCCATTTCCCAGTACCTAGAAGGTTGCCAAAGGAAGCTGAATGACAGGGCCTTGGCCCTTTTATGTAGGTGTCATGGACTGCCTATTTTGGAGTCTACCTTATTCTCTTGCAGTGAACATTGAAACTATTAGAAGATTTTTTTCCACTTTAGGCATGTTTTACTATGTGTGTAGATCAAACAGGAAATACACTGTGCCTTAATGTATAATGTTTTACTAAGGCATCTCCCACTACTAGTCCTAATAATACTAAAGCTCAGTTTTGTACGTTATGTCCTACCCACACTTGTCTTATGGCATATCATATTTGTTTGTTAGTTTGTTAAGTAACTCTTTTTCTTTTGACTACTCTGTAGTAGGTGTTAACATTGTGGGGGGAAATTTCATGTCCTATTAATCCAGAAGCCTGCCATACCCGTCATTGGATGTAATTACCTTCCCTTCTCTCTGTGGTTCTGACATTCTACTTTGTTTTATTTGTTCTAGGGATATGATGATACATATGCAGAACAGAGTTATGAAGGCTACGAAGGCTATTACAGCCAGAGCCAAGGGTGAGTCTGTCAGTAGGAGTACTATTTTGTGTCGTAGGTATGGATGGAGGGAGTTAGGGGAACTGAAAGATTTAGGCAGCAGAACCTAAGGAGCAGAATGGCTAGCCTTGTGAAGGTATCTCTTCTGCATTTTTTTGAGACAGAGTCTCACTTTATTGCCCAGGCTAGAGTGAGTGCCGTGGCGTCAGCCTAGCTCACAGCAACCTCAAACTCCTGGGCTCAAGCAATCCTGCTGCCTCAGCCTCCCAAGTAGCTGGGACTACAGGCATGTGCCACCATGCCCGGCTAATTTTTTTCTATATATATTAGTTGGCCAATTAATTTCTTTCTATTTTTTTTTTTTTTTTTTGAGACAGAGTCTCACTTTATTGCCCAGGCTAGAGTGAGTGCCGTGGCGTCGGCCTAGCTCACAGCAACCTCAAACTCCTGGGCTCAAGCAATCCTGCTGCCTCAGCCTCCCAAGTAGCTGGGACTACAGGCATGTGCCACCATGCCCGGCTAATTTTTTCTATATATATTAGTTGGCCAATTAATTTCTTTCTATTTATAGTAGAGATGGGCTCT
>VSMD01081217.1:0-72366 GCA_008750895.1 Mirza zaza | reverse complement strand
CTGTGTCCAGGGACCCCTCTGTCTCGTGGGGGAGACACAGCCCCTGCGTCCAGGGACCCCTCTGTCTGGCAGGGGAGAGGCAGCCCCTGCGTCCATGGACCCCTCTGTCTGGTGGGGGAGAGGCAGCCCCTGCGTCCATGGAGCCCTCTGTCTGGCGGGGGAGAGGCAGCCCCTGAGTCCAGGGACCCCTCTGTCTGGCGGGGGAGAGGCAGCCCCTGCGTCCAGGGAGCCCTCTGTCTTGGGGGGGAGACACAGCCCCTGCATTCAGGGACCCCTCTGTGTGGTGGGGGAGAGGCAGCCCCTGCTTCCAGGGACCCCTCTGTCTGGTGGGGGAGACGCAGCCCCTGTGTCCAGGGACCCCTCTGTCTGGTTGGGGAGACGCAGCCCCTGCGTCCAGGGAGCCCCTTTCTGAGGCAAGAGGCAGCCTGGGCCCTCCGCTTTCAATCTGAAAGGGAAGAGTTTCTTCTCCTGGGGAGATAAGAGAGCCGGGCCTCGCCAGCGTGTCATGCCACACACCTGGTGGATGTGAGCCCCGAGGGCAGGGGAGCGCTGGGCGTGGACCCATTTCTGACGGTGTCCCTGTGCTGAAGGAGAGCCCCAAGGAATCAGTGTACAAGGGTGGGCCTGTCCCCGGTAAGGTACCAGGACTGGGGGAGAGGCACATTTCAAGCAGAGGGAACAGTAGTAGAAATTTATGCGGTTTATCAGGGGCAACAGAAAGTTTGCTTGGAGATCAGTGTTCATGGGAAGAATAGCACGAAATCGGATTGAATGGTGGCTTGGGACCAGACTCTGGGAAGTCCTTGAAAGCTGGGCGTTAGAATTCGGACTTTATCCTTTGGGTAACAGGATCCAGGGTGGTTGAGGACAGGGAGGTTTCTGGGTCTGCGTGCCAAACACGGTGCGCCGTGGGATCGGCTCTGTGCGCTTCCAGAAAGTAGCTGGGGCCACGGAGGACACGCAGATGCAGCAGGAGGCTCCTGCTCAGCGGGGCAGGGGCTGCGAAGACTAGGTGAATGGCTCTCGCCAGAGAAGGGAGAACTCAAAGCCCAGGCCCAGGCAGCAGTCTGAGGGAGGGGCGGGTGCAGGACGAGGTCCAGGTTTCAGATGTTGGTGACTGAGGGAAACATGACGCGGGTAACTGGCACGGGGATGACAGGAGCTGGGGCAGGCAGCGCGCCCGCCAGGGAGGATCGTGCCCCGGGTTTTGTGCCGGCTGAGTCAGAGACCGAGACAAGGCAAAGCCGACAATCCAGCTGGGCAGAACCGCAGAGACCTGTCATGAGAAGAGCGATGAGGAACCTGGGTGACTGGTGACCCAGGAAGGCTTCCGGGAGGAGACAAGCATTGGGGCTGGAGTTTACTAACACCTCACAATGATGGATGTGTGAGTTGCTCCTGACTCAGGGCTATTTGTGCCTCGAGGATCCAAGATCTTCCTCTAGTCCCTGAGCCCTCCCATCTGACACTTGCCCCTGCCCCTCTGGGTGTCGTTTTTTCTTTCCCTCTCCCCTGGAGCCCAGGAGTCTGACACAGAATCCCTAAGGAGGGTCTCCCTGCCTTCAGGCACTGCCAGAGGCTACTTTGGTGGGTTGATTTTTTTTTTTTTTTTTTTGAGTCACAGTCTCACTCTCCTGCCTGGGCTGGAGTGCCGTGGCGTCAGCCTAGCTCACAGCAATCTCAAACTCCTGGGCTGAAGCGATCCTCCTGCCTCAGCCTCCCAAGTAGCTGGGACTACAGGCATGCATCACCATGCCCAACTAATTTTTTCTATATATTTTTAGCAGTTCAATTAATTTATTTCTATTTTTAGAAGAGATGGGGTCTTGCTCTTGCTCAGGCTGGTTTCGAACTCCTGACCTTGAGCGATCCGCCCTCCTCGGCCGGTGGGTTGACTTTTCAGAGGATCTGTCTGGGAACTGGTGTCCTCAGCTTATTGCCACAGAAATGATGGACTTTAAATGAATGATGGGAGACCATGGCATTTCTCAGCTCTGCATGTGACCAGAGGGCCATTTAAGGAACTTGGTCTGGTTCCCTCCCTGCCTGGGTCTGTGTGCTAACCATGGTGCGTGTCCCCGGGGAGCTGAGCCTGGGAGACGTTGTCCGGCTCCGAAGGAGGGTTTGCCCCTGCTGCTCTCTGGCCGGCCTGCGGTCCTGCCACACTCACCGGTCCCCAAGCTGGCCTTTCAGACTCAGCCAGGCCCTCCCTCTGCTGGGAGACTTCTGTCTCCATTTCCCTCTGAACCCTCCGCTGTGGAGGGCCAGGTTCTGCTGAGCTGCGGTTGTGTTTTCCTGTGCATCCTCCAGCAAGGCAGGATCTCAGTGTCCCTGCACCTGTCTGCACAGCCTCAGCAGGTGTTTGAGGAAGGAATGCAGGATGGAGGCCTGCGGGATTGGAATGGGCCACCTAGATCTGTGCTCCGTCCTATGGGGCCCCTGATGCATGTAGAGGCATGAAGGCAGTCACCTGTGTTACTTGGGCCACTCTTCCTCGAGGCTGAGGGGAGAAATCATCCTGCCTGTCTCACCTGAGGAGTGTTGGGGTGCACAGGCTTTGAGAACTAAGCAAGAGCGCCCAGCCTGAGCCCTCCTTGCCTCCCTTTTGCCCCCTCCTGAGGATTTCTCCACCAGCACTGCCTGCTCTGTCCTCATTTCCTTAGCCTCAGGGACGGGCCTGGTCAGGGCTGTTGGGACACACACCTGGGGACTGAGCCCCTTCCTGTAAACATGACCAGGTTCCGCTCCCCATAGGTTGCCCCATGTCCATCAAGCTGATGACAGGCTCGGCCTTTCCCCCAACACGCTTACCCAAGTCCTGACACCCGTCTTCTGCAAGATCAGCCCAGCCTGGCTCTTGTTCTCCCCAAAGCACCCACGTCTTCCTGTCCAGGGGGAGTGTTTCTGGGGGTCAATGTTTCATGACCTCACTGGTTAGCCTGCCCACAATGCTGGCAGGAAGTCATCACTCATGCCTGCCTTTAGTCTCCTTCAGTGGACCTGGGGAAGGACCTTGAGTAACGCCCCGTGCCTCAGTTTCCCTATCTGTCAAATAGGGATAATTGTAATGTCCATTTCACAAGGTTGCTGGGCATATCAAATGAGTCAGTGGATGTAAACACACTTGAATATAATGTGCTGCTTTGGGGTAAGGTGCTGTTATGCCAGATCATACAGGATAGCGTCCGGTGAATAATAAGTATGAACTGAAGGCTGATCATTGGTTGAAAACTTGCTATATTATATGTCAGAAGCAGCCCTATTTTCCCGCTAGAGGTTGATTCACCTCTTGTCAAGGAAGTTAGACTGCATTTGGTTAATGAGTTATACCCTGCCTTCTTCTAAAAATGACTTAAGGTGGCTGGGTGTGATAAAGGGAATTTCTGCACTGGATAAGGGAAAGCCCCAAAGTTCCATTTTGCATTCATTTATCCCCTCAGTAAGTATTAATTGGGCACCTAATAGGTGCCGGGCCCTAGGGGTGTGGAAGTAAATGTGATTTCTTTTCTAAAGGGGCTCCACGTCCCAAAGAAAAGGCAGATAATAAACAGGTGAGTCGTAATATAGCAGGGCAGATGCTCTGACGGACAATGAGAGAATTAACTCTCCATTGGGTGGGGGGGGAGGGGAGGAGGAAGCATCAGGGATGGAAGCACCAGGGATGGACCAGCAGGTGGTGCCCGAGCTGGACCAGGAAGGATGAGGAGGGCGTTACCAGGACAAACAGGCATTCCAGGAAGGGACAGGAAGTGGATGCTGTCACATCACATCACAAGTCACCTCAATCATGTGATACACTGAGTGTTGAGTCTCTCTGTGGGCCTCAGTTTCCTAAAGTGTACAATGAGAATTATACTAGTACATACCTGCCAGGATTACCGTGAGGATTAAATGGATCGATGAAAGTAAAGCACAAAGTAAAACAGTTCCTGGCACATGGTAAAGATGCAATAAACACTAGCTATGACTTTGCCGTGATTTGTCCTGATTATTGACCATGGTCGTTGCTGTGTGTGTGCTGGGCCCGGTGCTGGGCCCGCGGTCCGAAGAGCGGGGCGCAGACGCGCCAGGGTCACGGCTCACAGTCCGCAGTGTTACTGCGCATGCTCAGACACCCATCCAAGCACTGCACACTTTTTTTTTGTAAACTTCTAATTAAAATATAATGCACATTAGAAAAAGCCCACAGTACATCAAAAGTCTTGACATTAAACAAAAAAATAAAAAAGTCCACAAATCACAAATGTTTTGCATCCATTATTAATCCTCACGACAACACTATGAAGTAGATTTTTTAGGTGAAAACATTTAAAAATTAAAAATGTCTTAAGATTATGGTAAAATACACACAAAATTTGCCATCTTAGCCATCTGTAAGTGTACGGTGTACTAGTATTAAGTACATTCACAATGTTGTGCAACTAACCAGTCTCCAAAACTCTTTTTATCCTACAAAACTGAAACTCTGTACCCGTTGAATAACAACTCCTCATTTATCTCTCCCCCTCGACCCTGGCAACCATCATTCTACTTTCTGTCTCCGTGAAGGTACTACTTTAAGAACCTCATATGAGTGGAATCATACACTATTTGTCTTTTTGTGATTGGCTAATTTTACTTAGCATAGTGCCCCCAAAGTTTATCCATGTTGTAGCATCTGCCAGAATTTCCTTACTTTTTTAAGGCTGAATAATATTTCACTGCATGTATACACTGCATTTTATTTATCCATTCATCTGTTGATGGACACTTGGGTTGCATCTACCTTCTAGCTATTGTGAATAATGCTGCTGTGAACATGGGTGTACAAATATCTGTTGAGTCTCTGCTTTCAATTCTTTTGGTTTTATACTCAGAAGTGAAATTACTGGATCGTATGGCAATTCTGTTTATTTATTTGAGAAACTGTCATACAGTTTTCCACAGCAGTGGCACAATTTTATATTCCCACCAATATTGCATGAGGCTTCCAATTTCTCTATGTCTTCACCAACATTTGTTATTTTCTGTTTTTTTTTTATACTAGTCATCCTAGTGGGTGTGAGGTGCTATCTCATTGTGGTTTTAGTTTGTGTTTTCCTAACACTTAGTGATGTTGAGCATCTTCTCATGTGCTAATTGGCTATTTGTACATCTTCTTTGGAGAAATGTCTGTTCAAGCCCTTTGCTCATTTATTGATCCCATTGTTTGGCTATTTTTGTTGTTGAGTTGTAGAAGTTCTATTATATTCTGAATATTAATCCCTTATCAGATAAACAATTTACAAATTTTTTCTTTACAGCATGAGAAATGAGAAATAAATGACAAATCTTTAGGGTTGGAAGCCAGTTAATGTGAGTATTTTGTGAATGGTGGGGGAAGGATTTGCTCCTCCTAAAATCCTGAAAAATTGGTCCTCCCCTCTTCTCTTCTTGAGCATGAAGCACATCTGGCTTCTCCAAAGAACACCCCACCCCCACCCCAGAATTGACCGCCTCTCTTCAGCCCATGTTCCTGGGGTCCCAGGCATAATAATTATCACAAAGAGGGTGGGAGGCCCCCTGCTGTCTTTATGAAGTGGCTCAGGGCCTTGTGCAGTGCAGAGGGACCCTGGGCAGCCTTTATCTCCCAGGACACAGTGCACCCCAGCTTCACAGAGCAGGGGAGCTGTGGAGGGGTGTGGGCAGCAGGGCAGGAACTGATTTAGCCTTTGGTGACCATGTCCCCACCAAGAGTCCACCTACCCACCCAAAACAACAACAATGACAACAGAAATTCTCCACAATAACCATTACTGAAAACCAGCACCCAGGACAAGTGTTCTTAACCTTTTTGAAGTCTTTGGACCCTTCTGAGACTCTGGTGGAAGCTGTGGAGGCACATGTGTGTCCTATATATGCACACACTCAAATTAATGCACTCAACTTCAACTCCGTCTCGGAGGTACACGGACTGCCCACAAATGCACAGGACTGGCAACAGCAGGAGTGGAGAGGGCTCAGGAGTGGGAGTCTGGCTGGACCAAGGACGTGGATGGCAGCTGCCAAGAAAGGGAGTGTTTGCCACGGTCATTTCCTGGTCTCTCATGCTGGGCGCTATTGCCCAGCAAATGCCTTCCTCTTTCCGCTGCACTCACCTCCTCACCCATCAGAAATTTTCACTGTGTGCCATGATTGGCACATTACCTGGTTGGGAAACCAGAGGCTGTAGCAACTCTGGAAGGGAGTAGCTGTCTCTGAATGGCCTGAGGCTGCAGGCAGCTGGCCAAGCCTACCCGCTATAAAAGGGAGCTGACACTCAGCCCTGCATATCTTTTGTCAACTGACTTTCAGAAGACCTGGTAAGTAGGACTGGCCAGGGCTGCTCCATGCTTTGGGCTTCCCTTGGGGAGGGCTGGGGAAGTGAAGCAGCCTGAGGAAAGAGATCTCTCGGGGAGGTCTGGAGCAGAGATCCTATGCTCCTGGAGAAGCAGAGTGAGACAGGGATAAGGAAGGAGTGGAGTTTTCTAGCACTTTCCAGGGGGTGCGGGCACATTTGTTTCCTAAGCTGGGGCCTTCTCAGGGAGAGAATGGGGCTGTAGGAGAGCTATGCGTGCATACGTGTGTGTGTGTGTGTGTGTGTGTGTGGTTCTTTCCTTCAGATACAGCAACTCTTTGGGCACCATGCTGACCGACCTGGAGAATGCCTTGGACTCGTTCATTGACGTATACCACAAATACTCCTTGCGGAAGGGGAATTATCATGCCATCTACAGGGACGACCTGAAGGACTTGCTGGAAACCGAGTGTCCTCAGTATATGAAGGTGAGGGCACGGGGAGGCTGGGTGTGGTTGGGGCTCTCTGCCTGGCTCTGAGGGTGCCCTGAGTCACTGGGCCTAGCTGCCCGCTGCAGATGGCCATGCCTCAGATCTCTCTGAGATCTTTACACTCTGGCTTCTTCCTCCTCAACCTTGACAGAAAAAGGATGCAAACACCTGGTTCAAAGAGTTGGATGTCAATAGCGATAATGCCATCAACTTCCAGGAGTTCCTCATATTTGTGACAAAGATGGGCGTGGCGGCCCATGAAGAAAGCCACAAAGAGTAGCAGAGCAACTGGGCCCCTGGACATGTAACTTCAGAATAATAAAGTGATTGATACCTCAGACCTCTCTTAGTCTCTTGCCTTTGTCTTATGGGATTAGGTTCCGGGGGAGAAGGGAGGGTTGGAAAACCAAAAGGAAGAAAAAGAAACCTCTGGTGTCCCCGTCCCTACTCTCAGGAGCCTTCCATTCTTCCCCCCTCATCTGGTATCCACCCTGCCTTCTCCCCAAACTATTCTCGAGTCTCCTCCAGCTCCACAGTCCCGAGTCGTTGGTTCTAGGACTTAAGGATTCTGAAAAGTCCATGACATTATAGCCAGTGACTTTATTAGTAGTTCGTGATTTGGGAACAAGGTGCTGTAAGGAAAACTGATACTGTTCTCTAAACTAAATTTTAGATGTGGCTAAATGTCTTAGATGTGACTTTTGGGAAATTAGGGTGATAACTACATAGGAGTGTATGTGCGTGTGTGTGTGTGTGTGTGTGTGTGTGTGTGTATGAGAGAGACACACAGAGACAAACTGATTCTGTGTGTGGTGTGATTAGGTGGATGATGATTAGAGTCCTACTTTAAGTAGTCCTAGGATAGCCCCCTGGCCCCACACCTATACTCTATTCTCAGGATTTTGGAAGCTTTCCCTCTCTCTGCACTCCCAATCTCCCAACTCAATTAAATAATAAAGGAATGGGCAGATAGGTCAAAACGTTAATAAAACTCAAAGGATAGGTTACTCGAATGCTGCCCTGTGGGATTCTGTTCTCTTGTGATCACTGAATCATCTAAAATAGCTTCCCAGTCCTTACATCTGTGGATTTTTCCAAAGTCCTGGTAAAATGGGGAGGCGAGAGGATGAATGGGCACCTCTGATCAGAACCTAACCCCAAACTGGGTTTCCAGGTTGTCCACACTTGGGTGCCGGGGCAACAGTGTTAATGATGGGAAATAGGGTATGGGGCTATCACCAGAATCACTAATCCAGGGTTCTTCATTTATCTGTCTGTATACCTCCAAAGTGGAATTGAAGTTGAATGCATCATTCAGGTGTGTGCCTATAGGAGCATTCCTCCACGGCTTCCACCAGAGTCTCAGAAGGGCCCAAAGACTTCAAAAAGGTTAAGAACACTTGTCCTGGGTGCTGGTTTTCAGTAATGGTTATTGTGGAGAATTTCTGTTGTCATTGTTGTTGTTTTGGGTGGGTAGGTGGACTCTTGGTGGGGACATGGTCACCAAAGGCTAAATCAGTTCCTGCCCTGCTGCCCACACCCCTCCACAGCTCCCCTGCTCTGTGAAGCTGGGGTGCACTGTGTCCTGGGAGATAAAGGCTGCCCAGGGTCCCTCTGCACTGCACAAGGCCCTGAGCCACTTCATAAAGACAGCAGGGGGCCTCCCACCCTCTTTGTGATAATTATTATGCCTGGGACCCCAGGAACATGGGCTGAAGAGAGGCGGTCAATTCTGGGGTGGGGGTGGGGTGTTCTTTGGAGAAGCCAGATGTGCTTCATGCTCAAGAAGAGAAGAGGGGAGGACCAATTTTTCAGGATTTTAGGAGGAGCAAATCCTTCCCCCACCATTCACAAAATGCTATTTAGATTAGCTAGCTTTCAATGATGAAGATTACACACTTTAGGTCACTGGGCTTTTGTTTGTGGTAGACTTTAATCATATTAAAATGCACATGAACAGGGAAAGGTAGCAGTTTATTTTTTTATTTTAAACAAGTAAATCTACATAGGTTTATTATATAATGTTTTGATTTTGAATGAAAAGAATTTAAAAACACTGAATTATTAGTGAATATAGAATACGGTGTTAACATCATTCATTTTGTTCACATTTGTAAAGACCCAGTTTACAAATTCTTTTGTTTGAAAATATTATTTTCCCTTTTCGTGAATTTGTGATCTATTTAAGACCCTCCTTCCAGCTTTTTTTATATTGAACTTCCATTTATCTTCTCCTACATTTTATTTTTCTCTTCATCCAATATATTTTAATATTTTCAGATTTTCTTTCTTTTTATTTCAACATATTACGGGGGTACAAATATTTAGGTTATGTGCATTGCCCTTGCCCCAGCTGAGTAAGAGCTTCAAGCATGTCCATCCCCTAGACGGTGTGCGCCGCACCCGTTATGTGTGTATGTACCCATCCCCCCTCCTCCCTCCCATCTACCTGACGCCCGATAAATGTTATTACTATATGTGCACTTAGGTGTTGACCAGTTAATACCAATTTGATGGTGAGTACATTTGGTGCTTGTTTTTCCATTCTTGGGATGCTTCACTTAGTAGAATGGGCTCCAGCTCCATCCAGGATAATACAAGAGGTGCTAGATCACCATTGTTTTTTGTGGCTGAGTAGAACTCCATGGTATGCATATACCACATTTTATTAATCCACTCATGTATTGATGAGCACTTGGGTTGTTTCCACACCTTTGCAATTGTGAATTGTGCTGCTATAAGCATTCTAGTGCAGATGTGAAAGGTAGCAGTTTAAGCCTTCATTCACCAAAACTTTCATTACCAGCCAGTTTTATTATCTGCTAACGTACTGGTGAAAATGGCTGGCGGCCGGCTGAAAGTTCAGATTGGGACCTAAAATGGGATGGGGGGATCTAGCCATCAGAGTATGGAGATGGGCTTCTGCTGGGGCAAGTAGGAAGGAACAGGGATTAAATTGCTTCCTTCTCAGTTTTGCTGAAGGATAATCTTTGTCCGTCCCTCAAAGCTCCCACCTGAGTCAGGAGCATGGCACACCTTCTCCAAGTTGCAGGAACGGGGATTATGCAGCCCTGAGAGGCCCCACAGTGATCTTGCTATGATTTCCTCGGGCACGTAGTCCGAAGGTGAGCAGCTGGCCCGGATGTGGTGGCCCAGGCAAAAAAAGATGGGAACATTTCCGGGCTTTGCCAAGCCACATCTCAGGCCTTGCTCAACATTTAAGAGATGTAATGGGAGAAAAGAAAACGAAGGAATGCACAAAAGGAGAGAGCACCCCGATTCTGCCTCTCAGTTGTCCACACTGGTAGTGGTGGTGAGGGTGGTGGGTATATGTGTGTGTGTTTGTGTGTCAGAGTAGGGGTGGGGGACAACACACCCTAGTGTCTTGGGTCCCCCTTAAAATGCACCATTCAAATTGCTGCTAACAGACTCTTTGTGGGGGAGAATGACTATTATAAATTCTGTTTGTCTTTAGTTGAAAGTCCAGTGAGCCTGCTTTCTCTGAGCCCACCCAGAGGGGCCGTGGGGAAGGTGGCCCAGAGCAAGCACCCTTTGGCGTTTCACCGGGAGTGATGGGCCACTGGTTGTGAAGAATTGGGTTGATGCTGAGCCATCAACACTTGACTCCCGGGATCGTGGCTGGGCCGGGGAGGTGGCCCAGCTGGCACTGGCAGTCTGGAGAAGAGGAGCGGCGAGGGAGGCAGTCCTTGGAAGCTTCCTGGAGGAGGCAGGAGATTATCATTTGCATATAAGACTGTGCCCATTACAGGAACCACTGGGCAGAGTCAGACTCAACTTGTGGCCCAGAGCAAGGTGACCTGGTTCCCTGTTTCCCCAGCTACAAAAGAACAGTGGAGTGGGAAGTTAAGAAATAAGTAGTTTAGCAGGAAATCTCATGCAACATTTTAGCTTACAAAGGAGACCTTGGCTCACCAATTGAGGCAGATCCGGCCACTCCGATTTCCGGGGCCTGTAAGGATGACTTGTTTGAAATCTCCCTTCTCCTTCCGGTTCTCCACCCAAGGCTCAAACCTCAGCTGTGTTCCTAGTTGTTGTGACAAAGGTCCTAAAGGGCAGAGAGAGGTTCTGGAATCAGGCAATTGGTCTCTAGCAGTGGGGCAAAAGAGCTTGTTCCAGTGGAAAAAGACTCTTCTGTATGTCGCTCCACTGGGGACCCAGAGCCACCTTGGCTGGGTCCAGAGCCCAGCCTGTCTTCTGGGCTCTTGAGTGCGGGAATTCAGTCTGAATTCAAATGGGCAGAAGAGGGGAGGGAAAGCTACCAACATGTTTTGGGCTCTGGCTGTGTGTGAAAGATAATAAATAACCTCAAACCTGGAAAAAGACAAAATGGCAATTGCATGTATTTTTGATTTCACGCTATAGTCCATCTCAATAAAAGCAGGTTCTTGCTACTTGTCCTTATCTGACATTTTTGGGAAAAGTGGTTGGTAAAGAATGTTTTCTTAACAGTTCGCAACAGATAAAGAGGGAGACAGCTTACACCTCCTGGATAAGGCACTATAGTTTTACAGCCTGGTCAATACGTTAAAACCCAAACTGATATAGTTTGTATCACCTTGTTAAAAGTCAAAAGAGTCTTATATTTAACTTAAGAACCTTACTTAGGCATTCCTTTCCTGATTGTTTTTATATATCCTCAAATATTCTTCAAATCAGTTTTTAAAAAAATTTCCTTGGTGATTCTCTCGTTAATGAATCAATACAAAAATTCTGACTCGGGCCCGCTATGCTTGTTGATAATGTTGCTGTTTAGCTTGAGACAGTGTGGTAATTTGTTATAGCTTCTTATAACAACCCTATGACAGAGGTAATTACTACTTGCATTTTGCATATAAAGAGACTCAGAGATATTAAGAAACTTGGACAAGGTTTACTAATCTGGCCAACGGCAGAGCAGGGATTAGATACCTGCAGACTCTGATTAAGACATGAAAGGACCCCTTTCTGGCAGCTTTTCCACCCTGGGTGTGGATGCACCAGCCCTTCCTTTGCCTGCCTGTCTGACTCTCTCTCCTCACCCCTGCAGAGGAGTGGGGAGAGCAAGTGCAGGTGAACTTCCCTCTCAGACCCCTCCCCTCTCTCTCAGACCTCACCAGACCTGCTGCAGGGCCTGCAGTACTGTGGTTTTTTTCCTGGTGTGAGCAATCCTCCAGGCAAGGATAATTTTCCCACATGCAGAGCAAGAGGCTTGGCATTTTGACTTCCTTAAACTCTTAGGGGTTGAAGTTTCCTGAAACTCTTAAGAGTTTCAGGTTGCCCCAGTAACAATTCCCCTCCCTCCCAGAGAGGAGAAAACTTCCTTCCAGTCTTAGGAGCTTTGAGGTTTTAATGTGATCTGAAGCATTGCTGAGTCTGCCACCCATATATTCTGGGTGTTTCCAGCCTTGAATAGTCCTCCTGTGGCCCACTGCCAACTGGGGGAGGGGGGTCCCAACAGAACCACCCATCAGTGGTTCTGATTGGAGAGTGACACCCTTAGTGTAGGTTACCTAGAACACAGACATGAAAACAGACAGATTTTAAACATTGCCAGTAATATGGGAAAGTATGTACATCATACAACTTTACCCTGCCACCTAACTCATGGCTAAATTAGACCAGGGCTTTGTACAATTGGACTAGAGACTCTTTAAACAACTGCTTTCTGACCGAAGTTACATACATTTGCCCAGCTTATATATTCTTTTGTGGGTGCACTACACTATAGAATGCCTGGCACCCTCAGATGGGGCATGCTGTCTGGGAATTTTAGATCCTCAAGTGTTTGTGCAAAATGACTCTAAACTGAAAGGGCTTCCACTTGTGACGTTGCAGGGACTCTCTGAGACTGTCTGCCAGGAAGACAAACTGACAGCTGGTTCCATTCTGCTGCCTGTGTCCTCAGGCCTAGCATAGGCATACATGTCCTGGGAAAAATGGTGTCCAACTTGTCATTGCTTATGTGGGAGATAACTAATGCTACCACCCGGGCTGCTTAGGACTGACAAGACTCACTGAACTCACTAGCTAAGGTGGTGATGAATAACTGACAGCCCTGGTTATCTGCTGGCAGAACAGGGTGGCATTTGGTTATTGCCAACACCTCTAGCCATACCTGGGTAGACCTTTCAGGTATTGTAGAGACATGGCGGTGGGAGAGATCCAGAAGTAGGCCATTCCACCAGGTGCGAACAGCGGTGCCATCTGAAGGATGCTTCTTTGACTTCTTTAGCAACTTCTCTTCTGAAGGCTGGGATCTTGGGCCAGGCCACTGCTCCGGGCAGGCCTGACCATCTGGATTATGGCAGTGGTCCTCCTGGGCCTAGTGAAATGTACTCTGCCTATGGCTCTACAATGTTGCACTGAGACTGTGTCAGTCTTGACTATGTCCAGATGTGACATGGATCTGAGAGAGGAACCTTTGCCTCCAGATCCAGGGAGCTCAGGAGGCACATGAAATAAACTAGCTTTGCTAAGGGGCTATCTGGGGTGGGGGGTGGACTGTGGGGCAGGTTCTGCTGTGGCCTGGGCCGGCCCAGCAATCTCAGTGACTCCTGGGATATAAAATCAAGGGCAGAGTGTTTTGGAGGTCTGTCAGTTTTGGTGTCACATGGAGCACGCACAGATGAGACTGCATCCACCTGAGGCAGCTTTTCTGAGCCTTGAGGGACCAGCTTGCCATGAACTTTAGCTCTAGCTGCCTCTCTGTGAGTAATAAAGTTGCTTTGCTTAAACTTGTGTGAGGGTTGTCTCACCGGACTCATGAAAGTGGCAAAGTGACCAGGGCACAGTAAACCTGCTTCACAGACAGGGTTTACCCTAGCCCGGCTTCCTAGCTCTTCATATAATAGCTGCCCAGTTCAGGGAGCGTGATGGGACCATGAAGGGAAGGTGTAGCGGGATTGGTCTCTCCCTTCCTGAAAACACTAGGATCTTTTTTGAAAATCAATCTTCTGTTCCAGTGATGAGATTTGCATCCCAAAACAACTTAGGAGGAGGTCTCCCTTCCCGCCTCCTTAGCCTCTACAAATATACAAGAGCTTGAAGTTGACATTCCATTTGCTGAAACTGAGGAGCTGGTAACCTACCCTGTTAAAACAACAAGAAGCAATGCTTCTGCTTGCCTGGCACTCCCTCCTCCAGCCTCTCCTTACCGGGAGCAAGTCCCCTTCCAGACTGGCAGCTCAGTGAGGGCAGGGGCTGTGTTTGTCTTGTTCCTGGCTGCCTCCCCTTCACCTGCCCAGACAGTGACTAGCAGATAACAAGGGGCCAATAACTGTTTGCTGATGAAAGAGCCTGTGCCCCTGCCCCGACTGCTCAGAGGTGAGTTCCCTTCAGCAGTGAGTTCCCTTCACCTCTCCAGGATGAAATTCCTTTAGAGCCAGAACATCGCATCATCTAAAGTGACTTCGCCCTCTTCTTCTCTCCTCTCATACCTGGGAGCTCATTTTCCCCTTGGAGATGGTGGCTTTAGATAAGGTGTCTAAGTTAGGGAAGGACACTCATATTAACCGCCTGTCCCCAGAGTCAGGCTCTGGGCTAACTTGGAGGGTGTAATCCAGTGTGGCAGGCTGCCATCCTGGCCCATCTGGTCACTCTGTGTCACTGTGTGCTGCTGGTGTGCCCCTCCCCACTCCTTGGGTGTGACCGAGAGAGTCATTTTGATTGCCATGAATACTTTCTTGTGGGGTAACTGTAAATTTTGTTTTAATTTTAATTGGATGTAATTTAGTTTGATATAAATTTAAATTTACAGAAAAGTTGCAAGTATAGTTCTAGAAACTCCCATGTACCCTTTACCCAGATTTACCACTTTAAACCATGGTTAGTCTGAATTATGAAAATTTAAATTTACCTTAATAGGTTTATTTTCAGGATATTTACATTATCACACTCAGTTAAACACTCTTGAAATTTTACCTTGTACTTTAGAGTGCATATTTATTTCTAGTTGAGTTTGGGAGTTAGAATTAGTTTGTGTTTTTACTAGTTCTATTTTCTTTCAAATGTTCTAGGTTGTCACAGAATTTTAGTTTTACAGAGGGAGTAGTTAAAAGTGAATTTATATCAATTTGGCTCAAACTTTATTTGAAAAGTTTGCTTCTTGTGTGTATTCTATTATTTTTTGTACATAGTGACTTCAGATGTAGCAGTACATTTTTTAAAATTAACAGACTATGTGGGGGGTGCAGTTTTAGGTTTATGGAAAAATTGAGCAAAAAAGTACAGAATTCCCATATACTCCCCTTCCTTTCCCAATTCCCTTATTATTAACATCTTGTATTAATGTGGTACATTTGTTATCACTGATGAGCCAATGTCGATAATTAACAAAATCCGGTGGTTTGCATTAGAGTTCACTCTTGGTGTCGTGCTTGCTATGGGTTTTGGCAAATGCATAATGACCTGTATGCACCACTCTAGTATCCTACAGA
This sequence comes from Mirza zaza, assembly GCA_008750895.1. Taxonomy (NCBI): domain Eukaryota; kingdom Metazoa; phylum Chordata; class Mammalia; order Primates; family Cheirogaleidae; genus Mirza; species Mirza zaza. The sequence goes on along the minus strand of VSMD01081217.1, from coordinate 57,145 downwards.
GTAGTTTCACATATTTTGACTCCCTCCTTGCTGCCCTGAGCCTCAGCCCCCCTGCACAGTCCAGGCCTCGAGGAGTTCTTGTTGAGTGGGGAAGAAAGGACTAACCCGAGTGATGCCAGGAGCTGTTCTTGACCCTTGCTGCATGTTAACTCCCTGGTTCCCCCTGCAGCCTCATTGGGTGGGCACAGGTTGAGAGGCAGTGCTCAGAGGGCTGAGAGGAGCTTCCTCTGGAGGGAAAGCTGGAGTGTAGCTTCTCCGCCAGGTGGCCATTTGTCAGGACAGAGAGATCTCTTTGTCCCTCTAGGAGGTCCCTGGTGTCCAGTGGCTAGAATCCCTGAAGCCTGGCTCTGGGCTGGATACAAGTGTTCAACTTCGTGCCGGCTGGGCTGAATGATCCACATCTATGTTGGATGGATAAGGGCAAAAGAAGAAAAAATTTAAAGACCACCCTTGACTGTTTTCAAGCACTTTCTCACATATTCTCTCAGTTAAACCTCATAACAACTCTGGGAACTAAATGAGAACAGTACGATGGTCCCACAAATGAAGAAACAGGCCCACAGAGGTCAAGGGCCTGCCCAAGCACAGAGAGCTGTGCGTGGGCCCCCTCCCACAGCCCTGGTGTGCATGGAGCCCATCCAGGCGTGCATCCTGGGCTAGCTAGTCTTAATCTCACTCTTTCTTAACATCTTCTTCCCCTTTCACACCAAGTGAGCTCTCTTTTATTTAGGAATCTGTCTGAACCCATTTGATTCTAAATTCTGGGAAGGCAGCCATGCCATCTTCTTAGTTGGTGTTACTTTCTGTCCCTGAGCTTTAAATTCTTTTAAAAAGAATTTTTAAAAAGGTTAATCAAGAATTGACTTTTTAAGGAAAAGAACGGGAAAAAAGGTTGGGATCTGATATAAGATCATCTATATTTACCATCTATATCTGATTTTCCCAGCACCATTTATTGGAAAGACTGTCCCTTTGCAAAGAATGTTCTTGGCTGTTTTGTCAAAAGTCAGTTGGCTATAAATACATGGATTTATTTCTAGGTCTCTATTCTGTTCCATTGGTCTATGTGTCTTTTGATGCCTGTATTATACTGTTTTGGTTACTACAGCTTTATAATATATTTTGAAGTCAGGTGGTATGATGCTTCCAGCTTTGTTCTTTTTGCTCAGAATTACTTTGGCTATTCGGGGTCTTCTGTGATTCCATATGAATTTTAGAGTTGTTTTTTAAATTTCTGTGAAGAATGTCATTGGTATTTTGATAGGGATTCCATTGGATCTGTAGATTGCCTTTGGTAGCATGGTCATTTTCACAACAGTAATTCTTCCAATCCATGAACATGGGATGTATTTTCATTTTTTTGTGACTTCTTATCAGTGTTTTATAGTTTTTCTTGTCAAGATCTTTCACCTCCTTGATTAAATTTATTTCTAGGGTTTGTTTTTTCTTTTGGTAGCTATTGTAAAGGAGATTGCTTTCTTAATTTGTTTTTATGCCATTTTGTCGTCGGTGTATAGAAACACTATTGATTCTTGTATGTTAATTTTGTATCCTAAAACTTGCTGAATTTGTTCATTACTTCTAAGGGTTTCTTGGTGGATCTTTTAGGATATTCTCTATATAAAATCATGTTGTCTGCAAACAGGGACAATTTGACTTCCTAAAGAATGAAATCCTGTCATTTGCAGTAGCAAGGGTGGAGCTGGAGGTCATTATGTTAAGTGAAATAAGCCAGGCACAGAAAGACAAATATCACATGTTCTCACTCATATGTGGGAGCTAAAAAAGATGATTTCATGGAGGAAGTAGAGAGTAGAATGATAGTTACCAGAGGCTGAAAAAGGTAGAAGGGGGCAAGGAATAAAGAGATATGGGTTAATGGGTACAAAAGTACAGTTAGATAGAAGGATTAAGTTCTAGTGTTCAATAGCATAATAGTGTGATTATAGTTAACAATAATTTATTGTGTATTTCAAAATAGCAAGAAGATTTGAAATATTCCCAACACAAAGAAATATAAATGTTTGAAGTGATGAATATCCTCACTATCCTGATTTGATCATTAGATATGGATGTATCAAAATATCACATGTGCCCCATAAATGTGAATCATTATTATATATTTATAAAAAATTACTTAATATCGCTAACTCATTTTCTTCACCTGCAAAATGGGCATACTATTAGCATCCAACGCACAGGGCTGTTTTGAGAATTAAGTGAGGGTCTGTGTAAAGCAGTGTCTGGCATGTTGTGAGTGTTCAACATATCTTCACTTAAAAAACATAGACCTTATTTTTAGAACAGTTCCAGATTTACAGAAAAATTGAGAAGACAGTATATATAGTTCCCATATACCTGTACACAATTTCGTCTGTTACTAACACTTTGCATTAGTATGGTACATTTGTGAAAATTATTTTTTTTTCTTTTTAATAGGCCATTTTTTCCACACATTTGTTTAAAATTAGTGAAGAGCTATTCATAAATTGTTATAACTAAATTCCATACTTTATTCAGATTTCCTTAGCTTTTAACTAATTTCCTTTATCCTGTCCCAGGATTATATGATCAGTTAGATTGCTTTTATTATCCTTATCATTGTTGCTCAAATAGACCCTCAACGAATGCCTCGCCCCTCTCCCACCCTTTCCAGGCAGGTGCCACCCAGACAGTAAAATGTGTTCTCTCATCCTTTTATGAGGGAGTAGGGAGCGAAGCTAAGCCTGAAGGCGGGACCCCGGCTCAGGGCTGAGAAATGTGCAGGGCACCCATGTGTGTGGGTGGGTGGGGCAGGGGCTTTTGTTTCAGGTTGAACAGGAAGGTGTGTGGGTGCCGTGGGGGCTTTTTTTGTAAAAGTTGAACAGGAAGGTGAGATGCAGGGTGGGTGCAATCTCATCACCTGTTTCAGTCAAAGCCACAGGGTTGAAGCTTCTCTTGAGCAACAGAGTACTGTCTAGCAATTGCCTCATGATGAATCAGAGAGATTTCTTCACCCGTGGTCAAACGTGGAGCCTGGACTGGCTTATAAAAACCTCCTTGGCTCAGTGCACTTCAACAGTGCTGACTTCTTGCTATAGCTCCACATTCCTGTGCATTGAAAGGTAAGTGTCCTTTCCTTGGCTGGGTCCTCAGTGGTCTACAGGGTAGTAATTGTAGGTGGTCTCATTGCAATTAGAGGGTGTTGGAAGCCACAACCCTCCACCTGCCTGAGCACCTCTGGGCTGACATTGCATTTTGGACCCAAGTAGACCAGCCCTTGCTGTGCTTGGTAGATGCAGCCTCAGGACTTAGGGATGGCTAAGCAGAGGTTGGGTGGGACAATTTGTAAGGGACATGAGACCAAAGTACCATTGACTGAGGAAAGCAAAGAGCCTGGCTCACCACAGAACCCTTCCCAAGAGAGCTTGAGTGAATAATACCTTCCAAATTATCCTCCCAGGTAGATGAGGTGGTATGGAACACCATGGGCAATTGAAGATGATTCTTTCAGACTTTAGGCAGTATTATATGTTTTTCTTTTCCCCATTCTATTCACAAATGAAAAATTCACCATGGATCAACATAGAGCAGAGAGACCACAAAGCAGACATGGAGGTTGTGCTTCCTCTAAGCTCTTGATGCATAAAGAGAGGGGAGAGTGGATGTTGAGGGGTGGGGTGAAAAACTGCTGCAAGACCTCCCTTGTTTCTTTTTTTTTTTTTTTTTGAGACAGAGTCTCACTTTATTGCCCAGGCTAGAGTGAGTGCCGTGACGTCAGCCTAGCTCACAACAACCTCAAACTCCTGGGCTCAAGCAATCCTGCTGCCTCAGCCTTCCAAGTAGCTGGGACTACAGGCATGTGCCACCATGCCCAGCTAATTTTTTCTATATATATTAGTTGGCCAATTAATTTCTTTCTATTTATAGTAGAGATGGGGTCTTGCTCTTGCTCAGGCTGGTCTCGAACTCCTGAGCTCAAACGATCCACCCACCTCGGCCTCCCAGAGAGCTAGGATTACAGGCGTGAGCCACCGCGCCCGGCCGACCTCCCTTTTTTCTTTGAAGGTTAACCTGAGGCTGAGAAGATGAGTAAGCTTGAAGAGCACATGGAGGGAATGATCAACGTCTTCCACCAATACTCAGTTCGGACGGGGGATTTCGACACCCTCTCTAAGGGTGAGCTGAAGATGCTGTTGACAAAGGAACTTGCAAACACCATCAAGGTAGGGGTGCCCCTCTTATCGCTGCACTGAGGGGAGTGGCAAGCCCTGAAGGAGGATGGTGGGACAAGGACTGGGGTGGGGTTGGCCCCAGTTTGAGCTCCTGGGGACACTCTGCCCATGCTGTTAGGGAACATCTGCCTCCCTCTCTCAATAACTCGCTCTCACTCAAGGCTCTACCCAATTCCTCTCTCCTGAGTCTGTTTCCTCATATGTAAAGTGAAGAGAGGCAGGACAGGGGAGGACTGGGTTAGGTGAGCTGGAGAGTACCTTCCAGGTCAAGCATGGCTGGGTCCAGGATGGTTCATGACAGTTGTGTCCTCTGTTTCGTCACATTGGATTGTCCAACACAGTTTTGGCTAATGAGTTAAGGTTCCTGGGAACCCCCAAAGCTGGGTTCTGGGGGATGAGAAGCCTGAGAAAGAGTCTTGCAAGGAGGTGATGAGCTCAAGGTCTCTGCTATTTCTTTCTTCTAGAATACCAGAGACAAAGAGACTGTGGACAGAATATTCGCCGGTCTGGATACCAACAGAGATGACCAGGTCGACTTTGTTGAATTCACAACCTTGGTGGCCTCTGTGCTAAATACTGCCCACGAGAATATCCACAAAGAGTAGGACGCTCTCTGAGGGCCTTTCCCCAGCAATGTCCCCAAGGAGGGCCATTAATTTCCCTCCCCAAACCCAGCGTTGCCTGAGGGGAGTGAGAGTCAATAAATGTGCTCATGAAAAGTTCTCAGTAGTGTGTACTTTTTTCTTTCCGTGCCCATGGCCCCCAAACACGATCACACCTCACCCCTGCTGTCTGCCAGCCTCATTTAGACCCTTTAGACCCCCTGCTCTATTTGTTCATTTGTTTAACAAATATTTATCGAATGCCTACTATTTATTCACCCATTCCTTCATTCAACAAATGTTCCCTGAGTACCAGAGACAAAAGGTACAAAGTCCTTGTCCTCTCGGAGCTTGCATACTATTGGGGAGGGAATAGAAAATAAATGAATAGACAGACAAATAAAAATATCATATGGCTGGGAGCAGTGGTGCATACTTGAAGTCCCAGCTACTTGGGAGGCCAAGGTGGGAGAATCACTTGAGGCCAGGAGTTCGAGCAGTGAGCTATGATTGCACTTGTAAATAGCCACTGCAGGCCAGCCTGGGCAACATAGTAAGACCTTGTCTCTAAAGTATATATCTCTATCTATCTATCTATCTATATCTGTATATCTCATATTATACACTGGGAGGTATAGATAAATGATATGGAGAAAACTGAAGTTGAGAAGTACAGTTAGGGTGGAAGGGAAGGAGGGGGGCGTTGGTTTAAATGGGATGGTCAACGTGCATTTTTGAGCAGAAATCTGAAAGAAATGAAGGAGAGTGACTTGCAGATATCTAAGGGCCAAGAGTTCCCGGCAGAGAGAGACCAAGGTTCTGAAGTGGGCACATTCCTGACCTGCCCAAAGAGCAGCACAGAAGCGAGTGTACCTGGGGTACAGTAACTGAGATGGGGCGAGGTGGGGGATGTGGTCCTACAGGTAAGAGGAAGCAGGTAACCAGGGCTTACAGACGTGGGGAACACTTTGGACTTTATTCCAAATGTGCTAAGGAGCCACGGGGGTGAGGGGGAGGTTGATGAGCGGAGTAGGATGATTCCATTGCGCTCTATGTGAAGGATCCCTGTGGCTGCCTTTGTGGAGAACAGATCTTAGGGTGCAGGCAAGATTGGAAGCTGGGAGACCAGCTAAGGAGAGATTCTCTACGGCGCTGTTTTCCAATACAAATATAATATGGACCCCACGTGTCATTTAAAATTTACTAGTAGCCACATTAAACAATGTGAAAATGAAGGGGAAATTAATTTTGACAATATATTTTATTAACCCAGTAGATCAAAAATGTTACCACTTCAACAATATAAAAATTATTATTGAGGTAGTTTGCATTCTTTTCTCTTTTTTTAAGCCTTTGAAATCCAGTGTATACTTTGCACTTCCAGTGGCCACATTTCAAGGACTCAATAGTCACTTGTAGCTCACAGCAACCATACGGGGCCCTGCAGCCCTGGGTCATTCGAGGAATAAATGGAGGGCTGGGCTAGGGCGGCGGCCACGGCAGTGATAAGGGATGCTCAGATTCCGGGTATGTTTTGAAGGTGGAAATCGAAAACTTGAGGAGTGCTCCAAAGTTTTTCACCTAAGACATTGGGCTGGATTCCGGGGATACAGAGATGAAAGAGCACACCCCTGCCTTAAGATGCTCAACTCTGGTGGGGGGAACCTGCTTCCGCAGAAATCCCCACGCCATGTCACACGTGCTTCGGCAGAAGTAAGTGCAGGAGACGTGGGAGGGTAGGAGGAGAGTGGCCTGGCTTTGGGGGTGGGGTGGGGTCAGATAGGCTACCCGAAGGAGTGGACACATGATCACAACACTTGAAAGGGGGGAAATGATGCAGAATTTGAATGCCTGTCAGCATGGGATAGTAAAGAACACTTTCTTCGGCTCCCTAAAAGAGGGAAGGGGTGGGAAAGAGTTGGGAAGAACCAGGGAGAAGGGGCCAGGGAGAAGAGTACTGCGCTCTGTCCAGCACAGGGCGAGGAGAGGGAAGGCTTCTCTGGCCAGACCCTGCACACCGGCCCAGGCCAGGTTCTTTGTTGAGCACTTCCCTACGACCGAGCGGTTCCTCTCTCCTTTTGTGAGTCTGTACCCGTTGATGCGGCTGTTTGTTTAGTGTCCATCTCCCCTAGGGGAGCAGGCTGCTTCTGAGCAGGTGCTGGATCACCAGCATCAGCAGTGCCTGGCGCAGGTGGTGTTTGCTGCGGCTTGACTGCTCCTGTTTCCTCCACAATTCATACCGAAACTTAACGCAGGTATTAAGATGTGGGGCCTTTAGGTGGTGATTAGCCATGAAGCCTCCATCCTCATGGATGGGTCAGTACCTTATATTATAAAAGGGCTGTGGGGGGGCGGTGGAGAGAGTTTGCCCCTTCTGTCCCTTCACCAGGTGAGGACACGGCACCCGTCCCCTCTGGAGGGTGCAGCAATGAGGCATCATCTTGGAAGCAGAGAGCAGACACTGAACCTTCCAGCGCCTTGGTCTTGACTTCCCTGCCTCCAGGACTGTGAGAAAAAAATTTCAGTGGTTTATAAATTACCCAGTCTATTTTCTTATAGTAGAACAAAGGGGCTAACACAGTGTTGGATAAATATTTCTTAAAGGAGTGAATGCATGGAAATCAAGTAGGCTGTTGGTTTGACTCCTTTTAATTGCTCCTAGGGTAAGAAGCGTGGCCTTGGGGACAGGATAGATCTCGCAAGGGGATGAGCGTTAGGGTCAGCATTCCTGGGTGAGAAATCCAATTTGATCCGGTTTGTGGAAGTCACTGGGTCCTCCCTGCCTTCCAACCCCTGTCTCCCCCCGGCCAACTGCTCAGTCAGGTCTGGGACTGTTGGGGAGCACGAAATCAGAAGTCAACCCCACCCCTTGGGGTCGCATCCGTTTAGTGGAATGTCGAGACACCCACGGAAGAGGCAGCCAGGGCATGGCCCTGGGCTCTGGCAGACCCTGCGGCAGCGGCTCCCTCTGGGGCTTCCTCGGCAGTAGGGGCGGGCCAGAAGGGCAGAATGTGAGAGAGTTCTAGGAGGATTAGACAATGTGCTGGAGCTCAGGTGTGACAGATGTGAGGAAAAGCGGGAAGGGGAGCTTTTTACCGGGGAGGGCAGGTTTGGTGTTTTGCTTATTTCGTGCGAAGCCACATGGAGGTGATGTGTGGGAAGCTGGGATTCAGGATGAGTGACAAGCGACAAGTTCTGACCGTCCAGGCCCGGTGTGGAGGTTTGCTGACCCCCCCCACCAGAGGAAACAACCGCATCTGTGAGTTGAGCAAAGCTGAGGCAGGAGGGAAGTGTGGAAAGCTTGTGCGGAAGCAAGGGCCTGTGCGCAGGGCAGGGTGGAGAGGCCGAAGAGGGGGGAAGTGGGACTGGAAGAAGAGGAAGGAATCTGGGACCCAGAAAAGGGGGTCCTGGAATGGCCTGAGTCTGGGAGGCATCCATTACCAAATGTGGATGAGAATGAGGGAGCATTCGGGGAAAGCCCTCCCTCATCGGGTGACCCTGGGCAAGTCACTTTGCCTCTCCGGGCCTCTATTTGCTTTATTCTTGATGAATTCAAAATAATTTTTAAAAATCTTTTTGAAAAGTTTTAGACTAGGTGAACACTCATGTGTCACTCAGTTCTAACATTCTGAGATATCTCGGATGGAGGAGAACTTTGTGTAGGGTCTCGAAGGAGGGCATCACTTAGAGGGACAGTGGGAAGGGGGGTTCCTGGGTGCTAAAGGGTAGCAGCCAAGAGTATGAGGGTTCCAGGTTCAAATCCGATCATTGCCTCTTACTAATTGTGAGACAGGTTATTGAAAATCTTTGGACCTCAGTTTTCCCATCAATAAAATGGGGACAACAATAGCAGCTCTCTCCCAGAGTGAGTGAGAGGGTTAGATAATCTCCCGGCACCCGTAAAACACCTGGCATGGCACCTGATACAGAGCAAGCACTCAGTAGCCAAGAGCAATAACAAGAGGATAACAATTTATACAAGAGGTAAGAGTTGTAGCCGACCCACCCTCTGCCACAGCACAGCCGGCAGAGATTATTTTAGACTAATGCAAAGATTGAGGTTATTTCTGGGGGTGGCTTGGATAGTTAAAGTTGACCAGTATGAGATAAGTAACCAAGGGCAATCATGCAATATCTTTCTTTAAAGTTCTTTAAATTAGACCAAGCTGTTGTTCTGCAGGCTGGGACTCTCCCTTGAGGTACTCACATATATCCGGGACCACTTCTGATATAGACAGTAGAATTAGAATCTACTAAAGGAAACAAACAGCCAACTAACAAGAATGAAACCCAGCAGGTTTACTGTTATGAAAACATTCACTAGCCATGATTTGGTTTCAAAATAGCCAGCTGAACCACAAACTGAACTTAAATCATGGTTAGAAAACTGTAAGGGCTGCTAACCTTGGTCAAAGTCCATCAGTCAGAGGCACCTAAGGGCAATGAAAAGAGCCCTCAACTTGGAATCAAATGAGCTTGGTTAGACTCCCAGCTCAACCTCTTGGTGCTGTCAGTGCGCGAGAGCGGCTTGCCCTTTCTGAGCCCCTGTCTTTTCATATCTTTAGTGGGCTGTTTGGACCAGTCATCTCCAGTCCCTCATGACAACACGGGGACTAGATCCTATGACTATGGCAGGTATCATGAAACAAGCAAATGAACAGCAGCTCTGCTAGAGCCATGAGCCTCAGAGTCCGTCCCTGACCTCCCTGCAGTCTCACCGACAGCCTGTGTCCACCCTGGGAGTCCCATTCTCCAATCACTCTAGAATGTTCTCCAGTTTTTCCACGATCTTTCAGACTTCTCCGATTTTGCTCCTGTCATCTCCTGCTCTCCTTGTCTGGAGTGCCCTTTCTTCCCTTCATTCACAGACATTTTCGTGTCTGCTATGTCATGGGCACCAGGCTATACGGGCCCTTCTCTGGCTGTAGAACTCCTGCTCATATGCCATGGCCCAACTCGAGTGTCACATCCTCCAGGGAGCTCACCTGCTCATTTCCCTTTCATGTATTTTCTTCAAGAGCAGATATTAGGTCCCTTCCAACTTGGGGCTGACCTGCCTGTTCCAATCTCGGGCTCCTGCTGGGACGATTGGTCTGACAGTCACCTGGGCAAAGCCACCATACGGGGTGCCAATGCCACTCTTCTGGGTGCCAGGTGTGCAGCACTTTGCCCTCATAAGGACATTTCTGGCAGGTTGCTGGCACACCATAAGCCAAACCAACATGCGTATCAGTGCCTTGGGGGACAGGAGAAGGATTTGTGCTCGGTAAAATGGCTCCCAGCAGCACCTGATGGCTAGGTCTAGTTATTTTGGCTTGGCCAACACAAGAAGCCTTCAAAGTTAAAAGAAAGCAAATTAGACTGTAAAAATTTGGAGGGCAGGGACTCTGGGGCCCTAACTTCCTATGCTTCTCTGATTTCTCTCATTGCTTCACACAGCTCTGGGCACACAGGAGTGCAACTCTTGCCCTTTCAAAACCCAATGTAAGCATTAATCCAAGCAAGCTTTCCTTCACTCTCCTCTCTACTCTGCCTCCACCTCAGCCCAGAAGACAGACAACAAGCACCTCCTCTGTGCGTCCAGGGCATCTTGTGCTTATCACCTTATCACCTTACCACCTTTGCTTATCTTTTGCCCTCAACCTAGTATTGTGTTGAAAATACCTATTTGGGTGTCTGAGGCTGAGGCAAAAATGCAAGTTCCCCTTCCACTTAACAACACTGCGCTAGCCTGGAGTGTTCAGCAAAATTGTTACAAAATTGTTACAAAGACTAGGCAGGTACCAAGATAACTATGTGTGTGTGTGTGCCCAGTAATTTCTTGGGGCCTCAGCACTTTCCTGCCCTAAAATGTCTGGCCCTGGCTGCTTTAGAACTGCTTTAGCTGTCCTATAGTGCCCTTTGGCTAATCGTAAGCCTAAAATCCCTGCCTGATGGAAACTATAATGCCATTAACATAACATAGGTTATATAACAACCATTGATGGTAGCCTGTGATGAGATTTATTTCACTGTGAGTAAAGATACAATGTAAAAACCTTCCATTACTCATTGGAAAGAGATTTAAAATAATACCACAGGGTGGACAGACTCAGATTTTGCTAACAAGAAGTTCCTGTAAAAAAAATTCCTGTGCCGCCCAGGTGCAAACGCCCTGGTAAATAATCCCTGAGAGACTCATCTAACTCACCAAGCTGGCCTTGTTCGAGTCATTCTTTGGTCTCTCGATTCCCTCTTGGTTTGGGGGCGCAGATTTTCTATACTGTTCAGGGATCTTCCCGAAACAGCTGCGCCCACTGGACCGAGGGGTCCTTGAGGGCAGGGGACCGTGTTGACACATGGTCGTCTGGCTGGACGAGTCCCTGCAGCAGCCTCCTACCTGGTCCCCATGCTCCTGCTCCAGACTGCCCCAGTCTACTTTCCAAACATAGGTCATGTCACGTCAGCTGCCTGATTAAACCTCTCTAAAGGCTCCCAGGGGCATCTGGAGTACAGTCTTTGTGGAGATGCTTCTTATCACTCAGGACACCTTTCAGGTGTTGCTCTTTTAATGAGGCCTTGCCTGGCTGCCCCCCCTGTCCCCAGCAGTCCCTCTATCATATTTTCCTCCTTTATTTTCTCTGTGGGACTCATCACCATCTGACATGACCTAAATCCCCGGACTTGCTTATTGTCTGACTCTGCCCTGGACGGACGCTCCGGGAGAACAGGGACCTTACGCGTTTTGGTCCCCCAGCCCCTGAGTTTAGTTGCTGCATACGGATGGACGTTGGTTTCTTTGATGCGAGCTACCTTTTTCCTAGCCGAGGGAAAGAACAGCTGGTGTGGAAGGCAAGGCAGGTGCCGAGGTGGTGCTGGGGGACGAGCCGTTGCAGAGGGCTTGGGAGGCCTTGCCGTGGCATGGGCTTCTGTGCCCGGCAACATGGGAAGGCTACTGTCACGGCTCCTGCTTCTTGTTTCCACTCCCAGTTCCCCAAGCCCGTTGGCTATTTTCCTCTTCCATCATTAGAGGAGACTCGGGAGCCCACCGTGGTGTGTTTGGGAGTTTGCCCTGGTTAGAGATGACCCTGGTCTTCTCATGGCATTTTCCCCCTCTCTGAAAGCGACCTGCTACCCAGGACGGCATCTCACCACGGAGAGCAGGAGCATGGAGGATGCGAGCGAGGCAAAGCTCCGGGAGAGAGTGCAGGAAAGGCAGAGAGAGAAAGAGGGGGGCAAACAGGAAGGATGAGGGGAGAGGCAGGGGAGAGGAGAGAGGGGCAGACCCAAGCCCAGGCTGGCTGGGGCTCCCCTTCCCTGTCTCTTGTGTCTGGGGGAATCTCTGAAGCCAGAGAGTGGGGGTCCAGTCCAGCCAGGGACTGACCAGAGTCTTTGGACTGAGGAATTGTTTTGGGTTGGAGCCTTAAGAGTCAACAGGACTTGGGCAACTAGTTGTTTCAATCGTGTTGCCATCTCTGTAATTGGAATGTCAAAATCCATGACACAGAGCTTTCTAAAATATAAAATTTAAGCAACTGCTGGAAGGGGGGCAGGGCACTGAGGTTGGATTTTGGAGCTTCCTTCAAGCGGGGCCTGCGTCAGGGTTGTGTAAGATTGCCTCAGTGGGCTGTTGAAAGCCGAGGCCTTTCTTCCTGGCAAGGTCTTGGCTAACAGCACAAGATGATCTTCTTCATCCTATAGGGGTTGCGGGTTGCACCTTGCCTAACTGAGATGAAGCCTGGGGTGCTTTGAGACTCTGACTCAATTTACCTTCTCTGAAAGGCACCACCTCAAGGCTCTCTGTAGTTCTTGCCTGCACGATCGGGGCAGCCTCCGAACACACCACATGATGGTGGTCCTACTCCCACCCCAAATCCCTCCCATAAACCATAGATAGACAGACTTCTCTGAAATGCAAATGTGATTATATCATTTCCCACCCTGAAGCCTTCTCTGCTGCTGCCCCTATTCTACTGGGCGGAGTGTCGCTCCCTGGCCTGGGACCTGCCCTGCTCTCGTCGGTATCTCCACCTCCCCCTCTCACACCCCCTCCTCGTTCCTGCTCAAACCCCACACATGCCCACTTCCAGGCCTTTGCACACACGGTCTCCTCTCTCTGGAGCACCTTCCTGTTTATCCTGGGGTGTCTACTGCTACTGGCCTCGGATGTCACTGTGACACTCACCTCTCCAGGGAGACAGCCCCAGTGAAGGGCATTGTTCCCACCCCAAAGTCCCGTTGAACTTCACATCTGCCTAGCCTTTCATTTTCCATATGGGAATCATTTGTGGCACTGTCTTGTCTCTCCTGCATGCCTGGGAGCTCGTTGACAATACAGTCAGCCCTTATTCACTGTGGTGGCCACTCAGAGCATTATATGGTGCTCGATACATGGTGAGTCTGCAGTTACTGTCTGTCGAGTGAATGAGTGGACAAACGAGTGAATAGACAAGTGAATTCATGACCCCACCAAATGCTGGAGCCACCCCGCACCACCCAGGTCCCGGGGCACATGCAGAGCACCGTGAAGCATCCGGGCGGAGTCCAGCCACTGAGACCCCTGCTGCTCCTTCCCCATCCCTGCCAGAAAGGCATCCAGAAGTTCAGGTTCCACTGCCAATCCCTGGACAGGAGGGCAGCTCATCTTTGTAGGAACTGGCAGATAGTCATCTGCTGACAGACTGTCCCTGGTTCTTTAGTCACTATAATGCTGGGGAAATCCCTAAAGTTTGTGTTTCTCAAAAGGAATAATCAGTCATAGGGGTGGCTGCCAATTCTCTCTTGACATTGACATTCTCTCTCTCTCTGAGAGAAGCGGCCTGCTCCCCGCCCTCAACAGAACCAGATCTTTTTGAACCAGAAGGGGCTAATGGAAGGAAGAGATTAAGTCACCTTGATGGGGCTCTGTTGAACTATGTTTAAAGAAAATCCCACAGAGCCCTGTGAAAGTGACTTGCAGTCAGAACTTTTCCTGGAGTCTAGAACAGTCTTCTATGCTCAGACTGAGTTAGCAGGGAGGTAAGGCAAAAGCAAGGACTGTTGGTATCTGAGAAGCTCTGTCCTCTGGGCACCCTGCTGCTCAGCTGCTCTGCCCTCTGCCCGACTCCAGGTTGCCAGGAGGCTGGCATCCCCCTCCAGGTCCCCAAAGCTACCCCACCTCACACCCACTGCACAAGCCCTGCACCCTCCCTGCAAAGGAGGGTGCTTCAACCATGGCATCCAGCTCCATAGGGTCCTAGGACCATCCTACCTTCACTTGTTTGTCCATAAGTTCTCACTGAAAGCTTGTTCCCTGCTGGGATCTGAGAAATGGGGAACATCAGCCATAGTCCCTGCTTTCAGGGGCTCATGCCTATAGATGAGGAGTTACAAGTTCATATTTGAAGTGCAGTGGTGGAAGTACCAGAGAGTTCTGTGGGCCTGGAAGAGGGAGCCCCTATATTCTTGAGAAGGGCAGGTGGTTGGGAAAGTCTTTGTGGCTCTAAGGCCCGTGGGTCCTAAGGGACTTGCTAGAGACACCAGGATGGAGCAGAGGTAAAGAGGCTGGAGAAAGCCTGGATGTGATTTAGGGAGAGCATTTTGAAGAAAAAGAGGAGTGAATGCAGGGATGAAATGATGGATGATATGGGATTAGATTTATTCTATGTCCTCAAGGGGGTTGGAGGGAAAGTAGGACTAATGTCTGGCAGGCACAAGAAGACAATTCTTTCCTCAGTGTAATGAGGGGCTTTCTAAGTGGCAGTGCCAAAGGAGGAAGCTCCACTTTCCTGGAGGAATTCAGGCAGGGTTGGTTCAACCCCTTGGCGGGATGTTGGAGAGAATTACTCAAGGGTGGGAGTGGTGCAGGTTAAGTCAATAGTTTTCAATTTTTTTCTCACAACAAACCCAAAGTTCTGATTGAACAAAATCGGGGAGGGGACTTCAGATTCCCATAAACTTGCTGCCCGTTGCCTTCAGGAGTGGGATTCTGTGATGCTTATCCAGAAGCCTTCCAGAGTTTTAATCACACTCCCCTCCTCCCTCCTTCCCCCACACCTTCCCCTGGGAAAAGGCATGGAATATGTGAGAAATTTTAGAACATTTATACAGTCAGTATTTGTTGCGAACCTACTGTGTACCAGCCACTACTCCAGGTGCTGGGAATAAAATAGCGACTGGGACAGATGCTGGGGACTGTGCACTCTGGGGTCCCTGGTCTAGTGAGGGAGGCAGACATTGTGCCAATTAATGGTGGGTAGAGGAGGTGGGGGAGCACCTCCCAGCCTGCTGGAAACATCTGGTCTCAGGCCCCTCAAAGGTGATGAAGATGGTAACTCCTCCCTGGATGCAAGTATGGGGACAGAGGGCTGTCAGAAGATGAGCGTCTCTAGCTGTCTGGTCCCCAAGTCAGGTGTAGAAGGGACTGGTGAGGGCTTCTAGACTCTGCGGCCTAAGCTGACAGCCTGCAACAGTTCCTGGAGACACCCTCATGCCCTTGAGTGGGAGCAGCACCCTCAAGTCCCTGTGCCCAGAGCAGAGCCTCCTGGGCTGTTGGAGGAGGCTGGGGACACAGCCACAGCCAGGCAGTGAGGGGGGAGCTGAAATCTGACCCTGGAAGCTCCTATCTTCTCAGATCAGTGCTGGGGAGGGAGCTGGCACATCCAGCTCATGGAGCAGATGGGGTTCAAGCCTCTGTGCTCACAGTACTATTTTAACCAAGTCCACCATGGTGTGACCTTGCACTAGTCTCTTCTCCAGGTATGCCTTGGTTCCTCCATTTGACAAAGGGAGAGTAGGTGACTGCTAGTCTTTCCCCAGCTCCTCCACATCCTATTTCTATGAGTCTTCTCTCTGCTGAAAGGACAGATGTCAGAAGACCCTGATCTGGGCTCTGGATTTTGGAAGGCCCACCCCCGCTGGTTGTAACCTGGGAAAGGGACTTTAGGCCAGAAGGCAGGGAGATGGCAGAGGAGTCACTGGGATGGACTTGGAGGGCAGCAGCAGCAGCAGCCCTGGGGGAGGTGGGGCCAGGCCTGGCTGTGGGCTTTGCAGAGAAGCAAATGCCCCTGCGGGCTGAGCTCTCAGCCACTGATGAGGAACTGAAGGAATCTCGGTCAACGCAGGGAGGAGAGCGGCCCTCACCATCTTCAGGCCCCAGCGGCTGTCTGCATCCAGAGTACAGATTCTTCATGGTAGTCACTGAGCTCATGTCTTCCGGTGGGCAGCCAGGGGCTCCTGGGCACAGGCTACACTCCAGACTTCCATGCATGTGAGCACCCCTGTGTCCACAAGTACCCACGGTTGGGATGCTGGGTGTGTTAAGAGAGACCCAATTGCTCTCTTGGATCCAGAAATGAGTTTGAGGGTAAACACACTCAGTTTGTCCTTGTTTCCACTGCTGGAGCACAAGTGTTTCTCCTCAGTCATCCCCAGCCCTGGCACCATCTAGGTCCATTTCTGGAAGACTTCCAGGGCAATGGAGTCTATCAGGAGAGAGTGGGCTGTCTGGACAGTGACAGGTGCGCAGGGTTGGGCTGGGTGGGGAGGGGAAAGGATAGCCCCTTCTGCTTTCTGTGGTGACAAGAGCCATTTTTTCAGGATGGGCAGGGAGGTCTGAGATGGGACAGGGTGACCTGGTCATGAGCAGTGAGGCCTGAAGTCAGAGGGGAGGACACTGTCAGGGGGTGAGCCCATGGGGCTCAACACAGACTCATGTGCTGCTGCCTCTATTTTGCTATTACTAAGTGAGAGGGTCGGGCCACCGATAAGCGCAGGGTGGAGGAGGAAGCACGCAGAGCGCTGGTACGGAGGAGAACTTTATTTTCCCCCAGCCCCAGCCCCACAGCCAAGGCAGTTTGGCACAATAGCTCCCAGGGCTCTGGTTGGGCAGATGCAGGGTGGCCTGGCCTCCTGATTAGTGGCCATGGCCATGCCCGTGGCTGTGGCCATGGCCATGGCCACCCTCTCCAAGGCCTGGCCCATGGCTGTGGCCATGGCCGTGGCCGTGGCTGTGGCCGTGGCCCTGACCCTGACCACCCTCCCCAAGGCCTGGCCCATGCTCGTGGCCTGGGCCATCGGGGTGGGGGGCATTCTTGTGCATCTCCTCGTGGGAAGCTTCGGTCAGTCGTGCCATCAGGACAATGAACTCCTCAAAGGACAGCTGCTTATCCATGTTTGTGTCCAGGTCCTCCATGATGTGCTCTATGGCCTTATCATTCTTTTTCTCCTTCTGTGGGTGGGGAGGGAGGGCTGTTAGGGCTGTATGGCTGGAGGTGGGGCTCGGGAGCCCAGAGAACTACCAGGTGGCAAGTGCCAGGGAAGCGTCGCCCCTGGGGCTGAACTTAAAAACGCAAGGCGACCGTGGCCTGAGCACCCAGGATGGAGCAGGCTGAGCAGGCGCCAAGCACTTTCCAGGTTTCTCCCCACAGAACTGTAGGACTTGGGTGCTGTGTCCATCTCTGCTTTACAGAAGAGGAAACTGAGGTCAAGGGACTTGACTGAGATCACGTGATTAGTAAGTCTAGAAATGTCACCTCATCTGGTCCTTGTGCCAACTTTAACAGGTAGGCACACTGTCTTCTTTGGGGAAGACTTGAGGTAACCAAGTCCTAGAGAGGGTCATTAGTTTTGACAGATTGGCGAGGCTCAGATCTGCCTTAGGGTCCCGCCCCATCCCCTCCACTCTTCTCCCTCTCAGCCCCCTCCCTGCCCTCCCTCTGGAGCTTACTCTCAGGGAAACTCACTCCAAGCAGTGCAGCAGGGAGGCACATGGGCGAACAGATAGTGGGGATCTTGGGGGTGGGGGCAGGGAGCAGCGCATGTGCTCTGCGGACCCCAAAGTGGGGGATAGAGTGTAGAAGGGGAGCTGGCAGGTGAGGCGGGAAGGTCGGGGGGCACCAGAGAGTGCCAGCTGGTCTAGCTCCGCTGGCCATTGGCTGGGGCACTTCAGCTGAGTCCCTCCTGGAACTGTGGGGTGCCCAGCTGGTGGGAGCAGTCGCTCCCGGGCAGCCATGCCTCCGCGCCCTTCCTGGCCTATCACTGTGCTTCTGGCAGGGGCTGCCATAGAGGCGAGTGGGGCAAGCATAGGGGTCACGCACAGGGGACCTTGCCATACAGCCTCCTGCCATACCCTCTCTTGTCCACCCAATCCGGCATCCTGCTTAGCCGTCTGTGTCCCTGACACTGACCATGGCTGTGAGCCTCCACCTTACCGAGGTGGAGGGAGGGGCAGCAGGAGGCCTGGGGACCGACCCTGCATGGCTCCCGGACTGGAACTGAGACTGGGACCATGCGTCCCACCCTTCTTTGTCCAGGTCTCTGTTTCCCCACATTCCCCAGTTTTGAAAAGAAAACAAAAAGGCTGTTGGCAATTCCTAGAATTGTCTAATCATTTTCCAGTCAGGGGGGAAAAAATCTCACATTTGGCTGAGTGCTCTGTGTGCCAGCGCCATGCTGGGTGCCCTCTACATGCTAGTTATTCATCCGTTTCCCACCACAGACCCTCACGACGAGCAAAGCCCTCCACGCTCCACATCTTCCACCCGACGTTCCCACCTGAGGCTTAGAGTCCCTGCGGCTTCCCTTGAGTGTCGTCCTCAGGTGCTTCCCTCCCCAGCATTCAGGTCTCAGCTCGAATGTCACCTCCTCAAAGAGGCTCCTCTTGTCCACCCTCACTAGCCGCCTCTACCTCACCCAGCCAAATCGCCCACAGTACTCTATCTTATTTTCTTCGAGGCACTTATTGGCATTGGGCTTTATCTGTGCTCTTTCTTTAGCAACGGCTTTGTGGTGCGTGGGACAGTGGGTTCCTTGTTCACCACTGCATCCTCTGCCCAGAACAGGGCCCGGCACACGGCAGATGTGCAATCGAACACTTTCTTGCCCCTGTCGGTGCTGAGTCACTTCACTTAGGAACCCCCCCCCCCACACACCCTCCAGCGACAGGGCACCTGCTGCCCCTGCTTACAGACGGCACCCCTTCCTGCCTCCCAAGCCCAAACTGCCATGGGCTGATCAGAGTCCAGCCCTACCTTGAGGAAGTTTTGCAGATCTTTTTTCACCAGCTGTTTGAATTCTTTCTGGCTCAGGCTGTCTCGTGGCTCCAGCCGCACAGAGTATTGGTGGAAGGTGTTGATCACCGTCTCTATGGCGCGTTCCAGCTGCGACTGTTCCCTTGCCATCTTTCTTGAATTCTGCGTAAAGCTTCCTTAACGTTTCCTACCGCTGCTCGCAGGGATGAAGGGGAAACACAAAACAAAAAGAAACCATATGCTGCAACTTAACTGGGAGATGACCTGTCACATATGTGTGAAAAATGATTTTTAGAATATCTGGGGAAAGCCAAAAAGCAAAGCATTTGAGGGCAGGAGGCTCCGGCAGAACACGACCTAAGAAAATGGGAAGAAAACTTTAAGGTGGGTGGGGGCAACCAAAGAGGGCTTCCAGGAGGAGAGTTTGGAAGGAAGTTGAATAAGGGGAGAAAAGAAGGAATGGGCAGGCAGGCTGTGCCCAGGAAAGCTGGCAGCTCACTTACCAAAGCCAAGGAGCTGCACAGAACGTTTGAGAGAGCAGTGCAGGCCCAGCATTTATAGGCAACCACGGGCCGGGGCATTCGGCCATCTCTCGGAAGATTGCTTCACAGGTGAGCAGTGTGGTAACGCTGCCAGGAAGGGGGCTGGGGCGGGGCAGGAAATGTTCACATGGTGCCTTCTGCCTTTTTGTGAAATTCCCAGCCCTGGCCTGGAGCAGGTTGGGGAGGAAGCTGACTGGGGAGTTCATTTCCCCTCCACCCCAAGCCCTCACTGTCCCTGAGCAAGCCAGCAAGCCTGCCACACCCCCGGCACCCCTCATCTCCCGTCCCCATTGAGGTTGTGGGCACCGTCCCACCTATGGTAGCCAGAAGCTGGTGGTGGGCCGAGGACCCCTCGGGTGGCCGACCCACTCTGCCTCCCCCATGAGGGCAGACTGTCCTTTCCATCAGTCCAACAAGGGTGGACTGAACCTTCCCCCTCCGCTTGCTTGGCTCTGTGACAAGTGCGCTTGTCAGATGAGGGATTGGTGTGAGGTTCTTAGATTCATAGGGTGGGCATTGGGGTCAGAAGTGTTCTCGGAAGTGGTCAACCCATTTGCATTGTAGATGACAAAACTGATACCCAGAGAAGGACCTGAGCAAGGTCACATAGTTGGTTGGCAACATAGCAGGATTTGGACACAGATATCCTGGTTCCTGGTTAAGGGTGATTCTGTTGATACCTTCCTCTTGCAGTCTGACTAAGAGCACCTCAGGGCGAATGTGTTTTAAATAACTCTCAGCGTCACTCTTCCAAATCCCACTTCTAATGAGGAGTCCAGGAACTTACAACCTGGAAGACAGGTGTTTTTATGCAGCTTCTTGGTGGGCGAGACATGTCCCTACCCTGCTACCAACCTCCAGTGACTCCCCATTGCCTACGGGGAAAGCTGCAATAGCTTCGCCCAGCACACAAAGCTGTCGGGGAATGGACTCCCCTCACTCCCCTTGCCCTGTGGGTGTGCAGGGCCCACCTCCCACCTTGCCACCCCAGGAATGCCCTTCCCCCACCACGCAGGGTAAGATCCTGCCCACCCCTCACGGCTCAGTTCAAATGCAACCTCTCCCAGGAAGCCTGGCTCTGTTCTTCCCATTTGTATACGGTCTCTTCCTCCATGACAATCATTCCCGTACCTCTGCCTCTCAACACTCGCTTTCCTGGAGTAAAGTCATTTACATGATTGCCTCTGTCTAATATTTGGCTATAGAGCCTCAAAAGGAGGTTCTCACTCATGTTTGTATGCTCCCACGCACAGTCCAGGGCTTGGCATGTGAGACCGGCTTCTGTTTGCTGAATGATCCGTGTCCTTGCTGACATCTGATCCCTCACCCCAGGAAGCATGTGTGGAGGACCCACTGTGGGCCCCTTCCCTTCCTCGTGCTCTTCCCTGCCTCTCCCTCCATCAGAGAAGATGGTTCTCTCCTTCATCCCCACTACTCCTTTTGTCCAGCCTCCGTGAAGCCTTCCCTCATTGCCCCAGCCCGTCCTGCCTTCTCAGCCCTCTGAAAGCCTAAGGCAGCCCTGTGTGTGCTAAGCCTTGGCCCTAAGTACTGCTACCTTGCACTGCCAATACATGGAGTAGTGGTTAAGAGTTCAGACTGTCTGTGTGACCTTAGGCAATTTACTTAACTTCTCTGTGCCTCAGTTTCCTTATCAGTAAGGTGAGATAGGCTCATAATAAGACCTACTTTGAGGATTGCAATAGCACATGTAAACTTGAGAAGAACTCAGTAAATAAGAGGTATTATTACTAGTTACCTCTTAATTCATTCATGCAACCAGTGTGGGTTAAGCATCCAGTGTCAGACACCACTACTAGATGCTGGGAGAAATTGGCGAGTTAGTCACAATACAGAAGGGGGACATCATCTTATATCCTGTCTTCCAAATCATATTTTGAACTCTTGGTGGCTAAGGACAGGCCCTGGCACAGTGCTAAGCACACAGCAAGCATTTAATAAATGCTTGCTTAATGCAGGATTGAATGAATGAGTAAAATCATCTACGAATGAATGAACGATGGAGACGCAGCCTAGGAACACATGATTGGAAACTTTAGATCCATTCCTCAACTGAGTCTGCCCCCGTTGTGTAAGCTGGAAGACGCTCAGAAAACAGCCAGCAGCCTGCCCTGTGTGTTTCCCTCAGGCTGTTAAGAAACGTCTAGTGTTTACGGCAGCACGGCAGATGCCAGGGTGCCCTTCCTGTGTGCTCCCACAGCGGCCTCTGGTGCCTCTGCAGAAGCACTTTTCACCACACACCCTTGCAGGAACGAGGCCCAAGGTGAAGCTGGCGGGGCATGAGAACATCAACTGAGCCAGGCGACCCATACGGGGCCTCAGGTTGGGGGCACCAGGGAGTGGTGGAGACTGCGGCAAAGGGGAGCTTTCCTCACTTGAAGGGACAGCCTGTACTCACTCGGCCCCTGGCAAGGGCTGCCCTGTGGGAAAGTGGACCAGGTGTTGCTGGACCTCCTGAAGGTCCAGGAAGCCTGTATTTTTATGTGACAACTCCTGCTCGTAAAATTTGTCAACCAATTTTAAAGAAAAACAAAAATGTTAAAAAGGAAGCAGGGAGCGTGTAAAACAAAGTGTGCGCACACAAAGGGAGTGCGGTGGGTGCCTCTGCTCTGCTGGGGGGTCTTGACCTTCAGGCCCCACTCCTCCTCCACTGTGGCTCCTCTGGGCAGGGACGCTGCCCTGCGCACCTCTGGAGTCCTGGCCCGGAGCAAGGGCCGCTCGCCCGGTGCCGAATGAGCGTTATTCATTAGTTGCATGAAAAAATGCAGGAGTGCAGAAGTAAGTGAGGAAATGAGTGAGTGTGAGATGAGCCCTGGTCTGTTGCCCTTTGCCCTGTGACTTTCTGAGAGCCAGTGACTGTGACCACAGCGTTGATTCAGGGTGAGAGTGTACAGGGCATGGGGAGGGAAAGCTCGGCAGTGGGTGGCAGTGAGCAGCTACACAGTAGAGCAGCTACTCCTTCCAAACAGACAGGAGTCGCACTTGGGGGATCCCATGTTGCCCTCATCTCAAAAGGCCACAGCTGGACCCCAGGTCCCAGGCTAGCCCAGGCCCAGGTGAGGCCTGGGCTGAGCCGGCCAGCTTCTGACCCAAGGCATGATGGGTAGGTGCCTCAATGCCCCACTTGCCTCCTCACTGCCAACCGAGGCCAGAGGTTGGACTGATGGGTGTGGGAGGGAGTCTTCTTCTCAGGGAACTGATTTTGCAGGTAAACTCAGCGCCTCCTGCTAGGCAGGAATTGAGCCAATTTTCTTGGCTCTGGACAGTGACTCTGGGGTTGTCATTGAGAGAAAAGGGTGTGGCTTCCTCAGCTGGGTTAAGAACAAACAGGCAACCAAGCAAGCAGGCAGAGGCTCCCACAGCTGCAGCCAAACCTTAAGCCCCCCCATCCCCTCTACCGCCCCACCCTGCTCAGGACCAGGAGTGGGTCTGCGTCTCTCCCCTTCTCTGCAGCCCGTCTGTGCTTGTCTTCCAGGGCGTTTCGCCCCTTCTGAGTTGGAAGGGGGTGTTACAGTAGGACTCCAGACTGAGGGACCAGGAGCTGGGGGTCTAGTCCCAGCTTTGCCAGACTTGCTGGGAAATGACTTTAGACATCATTTCTGTGCTCAGGCCTCCATTTTCTTTTTTCTTTTCTTTTTTTTTTAGCGTATTATGGGGGTACAAGTGTTAAGGTTACATATATTGCCCACCAGGCCTCCATTTTCTTGTCCATTACGGGAGGAGATTGGGACAGCAGGCCTTTAAGTCATTTCTAGTGCAGATTCCAGGTTTTGATGGAGTCTTGGTGGGCTCCATGAATACTGTGAGCCTCATGGCTCCAGGGCTGTCTCCTGGTTTACCTGCCCCCTCCAGCGGCTGAAGTCAGGTTCACCCTCCCCATAGGGAGGCTGATGCCTGGGCTCAGCCCCTGCCAGGCTGCATACAGCCTGCTGCCTCCTTGTCCCCTCCCTCCCTTGCTCCTTGCTTGGACTCCCAGGTATTCTTCCACAGAGATCCCTGGATCTGGGTTTCCTGATCACAGGCCTCCTGACATCCTTTATCCGCCCCCTGCTCATTCTGGAGCTCTGGTGCATTGGGGTGACTCGGAGAAGTTATCCACGGGAACTGCAGACTGTTGTCCTGCCACCTTTGGGCTCCATCCACACCAAGCCTTGACCACCGCCCTGCGTCCTGGTAGCCATGCCCAGGTCTCTGAGATGCTTCGCCAATGACAACTCCATTCCTGTCCTCCTGCTGGGCTGCTCCAGCATCCACAGTGAGGCCTCTCCAGTTACCTGGCCTCTTGGACCCTCAAACTGAAGCTTTCCCACATCTGAACACTCTCCTTCTGTCCCCACCTCAGCTGCCTCCCTGCTCATAATCCTTGTCATTTCCAGGAAACTTTGCCTTCCAAATTGGGAAAGCTGTTATTCTCTTTTCTGTTCTCTAGCTTCTATTTTCCCAGTCCTTCCTCCTCTCCTGTCTCTTGTGCATGGCTTTTCACCTCACTAGGCCCCCAGTTCCACAGCCCTCTAAAAATTCCTGGTGAGCATCTCAGTATCTAGCCGTTGGCTCCCTCTGCCTCTCGGGAATCCCTTTGAAGTGTACAGCCCCTGGTAGAAAATAAAGGGCTTTCACAAACATTACCCTGTTGGCACTATAATTACTGGCTTTTGGATCTGTCTCCCTCACTAGATTATTAGCTATGTAGAGTGGGGAATCTTGATTTACTCATCCCCTGATGATAAGCTTTGCATATGAGTGACATCTAACAAACGTCTCCAGAATAAAATGTATGACTGACTTGGTTTGGAAAGAACTTATGCTTAGAGGATTGTTATTTCCTGTAATTAAGAAGTTGTGCAACACAGGAGATTGCAGAGAAGGAGAAAAAGGAAGTGCAGAGGCGTGATGGAGAAATTGGGAGATGGAGAGAGACTCCTAGTGGGGAAAAGGTGGCTCCAGAATTATGAGAGAGTGAATGCTGCCACCTTGTGGCCTGCCTGCATCAGGGCAGTCTGTGGGATTCCTCTGGCCCAGGATTTTCAACCTTTTTGTTCTCAGAACCCTTTTATACACGTTTGTAGAAATCATCGAGTATCCCAAAGAGTTTTGTGGGTTATATCTACCAATATTTACTATAATAATAGTTTGAAATTTTCAAAATATTTATTATTCATTTAAAGTAGCATTAATAAACACATTACATATGAACACATCTTTAAAAATTAAAAATAATTATTTTTAATATATAAAATAATTATATATTGTTTTATTGTTACAGCAAGTGTTACAGCAACTGACTGGGGAAAGAACCAAGCGGCACACAGAGAGTAAGAGAATCAGCCTTTATTTTACCAGTGGGCTCAGAGGGGCATGCCACCAAATTCTGAGCCTTGCTTCCTTGTTTTTCTCCAGTTTTATACATTTCTTGGGGTTACACACAACCAATCAACTATGAGCATAAGGAGTTATCCAGTCAGCGGTGGGATTCAAAAGCATCCAATCAGCAACAAGCGTTACATATGTCCAATCTGCAGTGAGTTCAGCCATGGGGCCCCTGGAGTGGGGGTTTTTCCCTGTCATTATAAAAAGCTAGTTATATATCATTTTAAGAAAGATAGTGAGAAGTGTGTGTTTTATTTCAAAATATCAAAGACACACAAATGTTTCTGTTACATGGATAGTTTTTATAATATTTAAGTCAGGGCTATTAGTGTGTCCATCACCTGAAGAGTGCTCATTGTACCTGTTAGGTAAGTTTTTACCCCCCACGTCCCCCAATTCTTGATTTCCAATGTCTTTTACTTCTCTCTGTGCCCATGTGTGCCCATCAATTAGTTCTAAATTATTAGAGAGTACGTGTGGTGTTTGTTTTTCCATTCCAGAGATATACTTCACTTAGGATAACAGTCTTCAGTTCCATTCAAATTGCTGCAAAAGACATTAATCTATTCGTTTTTATGGCTGAGTAGTACTCCATGGTATATATATACACCACATTTTGTTAATATCCACTCATAAACTGATGGACACTTAGGTTGATTCCATATCTTTGTGATTGTGAATTGTGCTGCAATAAACATTTGAGTGCAGGTGTCTTTTTGATAAAATGACTTCTTTTCTGTTGGGTAAATACCCAGTAGTGGGATTGCTGGGTGAGATGATAAATTTGTATTTATTTCTTTGAGTAATATCCAT
The DNA here is from genome assembly GCA_008750895.1 of Mirza zaza. Lineage (NCBI taxonomy): Eukaryota > Metazoa > Chordata > Mammalia > Primates > Cheirogaleidae > Mirza > Mirza zaza. Next base: position 31,601 of record VSMD01081217.1, on the reverse strand, counting down.
ACTGTTTTCCATAGAGGTTGTACTAATTCTCAGTCCTACCAACAATGCATATGCATTCCTTTCTGTCTGCATCCATGCCAGTATATATTGTTTTTTGACTTTTTAATAATAGCCATTCTGATGGGGGTAAGGTGATATCTCACTGTGGTTTTAATTTGCATTTCCCTGATAATTAGTGATGTTGAGTATTTTTTATATGCTTTTTGGCCACTTGGCTATCTTCTTTTGAGAAATTCCTGTTCATGTATTCTGCCTACTTTTTAAATGGGGTTGCTTGTTCTTTTCTTGCAGATTTGTTTGAGTTCTTTGTGGATTCTGGATATCAGCTCCTTATCAGATGTATAGTTTGAAAATATTATCTGCCATTCTGTAGGCTGTCTACTTACTCTGTTGATTATTTCCTTTGCTGTGCAGAAGCCTTTTAATTTAATTAAGTCCCATTTATTTATTTTTGTTGTTGCTGTAATTGTCTTTGGGGTTTTAGCCATAAATTCTTTGTCTAGGCTGATCCCTTGAAGAGTTTTTCCTACACTTTCTTCTAGAATTTTTATGGTTTCATGAATTACATTTAAAATTTTGTCCATCTTGAATTAATTTTTGTGAGTGGTAAGAGGTAGGTGTCCTGTTTCATCCTTCTGCATATGGCTCTCCAATTTTCCCAGCATCATTTATTGAATAGGACTTCTTTCCCCAGTGTACGTTGTCTGGTTTGTCAAAGATCAGTTGGTTGTCGGTAGATGGTTTTATATCTGTGTTTTCTGTCCTATTCCATTGGTCTATGTCTCATTTTTGTACCAATACAATGCTGTTTTGGTTACTATAGCTTTGGAGCATAATTTGAAGTCTGGTAATGTGATGCCTCCAGATTTGTGTTTTTTGTTGTTGTTTTGTTTTTGCTTAGGATTACTTTGGCTATTCAGGCTCTCTTTTGGTTCCATATGAAGCATAGAATTATTTTTTCTAGATCTGTGAAATATGAAATTGGTATTTTGATGGGGATTGCATTAAATCTGTAAAGCACTTTGGGCAGTATGGACATTTTGACAATGTTGATTCTACCAATTCATGAGCATGATATGTTTTTCCGTGTATTTGTGTCATCTGTGATTTCTTTCATCAATGTTTCATAGTTCTCCTTGTAGAGATCTTTCACCTCCTTGGTTAAGTATATTCCCAAGTATTTAATTTTCTTTGTAGCTATTGTGAATGGTATTGAGTCTTTAATTTGACTCTCAGCTTGACTGTTTTTAGTGTATAGAAATGCTATTGATTTGTGTACATTAATTTTATAACCTGAGACTTTGCTGAATTTATTTATCAATTCTAGGAGTCTTATGGTTGAGTTTTTGGGATTTTCTAGATACAAGATCATATCATTCATGAAAAGCAGTAGTTTGACCTCCTCTTTCCCTTTTTGGATATTCTTTATTTCTCTCTCTTGCCCGATTGTTCCTTCTATGCCTACTTAATTTGTTGAGGACTTTATTTTTTGTAATGAAAGGGTGCTAGATTATGTTAAGTTCTTTTTCTGCACCCATTGAGATGATCATGGGATCTTTGTTTTTGCTTCTGCTTATGTGCTCATGTTAATTAATTTACATATGTTGAACCACCCTTGTATCCCTGGGATGAAACCCACTTGGTCATGGTGGATTATTTTTTTTTTTATGTGTTGTTGAATTCAGCTTTCTAGTATTTTGTTGAGGATTTTTGCACCTACATTCATAAGAGGTATTGGTCTGTAGTTTTATTTTGTTGTTGTATACTTTCTTGACTTTGGTATCAAAGTAATACTGGCTTCATAGAATGAGTTAGGGAGGATTCCCTTCTTCTCAGTGTTATGGAATAATTTCTGGAGTATGGGTACCAGCTCTTCTTTGTAGGTCTGGTAGAATTTGGGTGTAAATCCATCTGGTCTGGGGCTTTTATTTCTTGGGAGATTTTTTTATTACCACTTCAACCTCACTGCTTATTATTGGTCTGTTCAGGGGTTCTATTTCTTACTGATTAAGTCTTGGGAGGATGTGTGTTTCCAGAAACTTGTTTGTTTCCTCTATGTTTTCTAGTTTATGTGCATAGAGATTTCTGTAGTATTCATAGATGATAGTTTGTATTACTGTGGTATCAGTTGTAATATCTCCTTTTTCGTTTCTGGTTAAGCTTATCTGGGTCCTAAGTCTTCTATTCCTGGTTAATCTAGCAAGCAGTCTATCAATTTTGTTTATCATTTTAAAGAACCGACTTTTTGTTTCATTGATCCTTTGTATTTTTTTTTCCATTTCATTTAGTTCTGCTCTGAGCTTTGTTCTTTCTTTCTTTTCTTCTGCTGGCTTTGAGTTTGGTTTGCACTTCTTTTTCTAGTTTCTTGAGATGTGATATTAGGTTGTTAATTTGTGATCTTTCTGTCTTTTTGATGTAGGCATTTGAGGCTATGAGTTTTCCTCTTAGGACTGCTTTTGCTGAATCCCATAGATTTTTTTTCTCTCTCTTCTTATTTTTTTTTAATTTCAGCATATTATGGGGGTACAAATGTTTAGGTTACATATATTGCCCTTGCACCCCCTTTCCCCTGAGTCAGAGCTTCAAGTGTGTCTATCCCCCAGTGCGATGGTGGGCATTGCACTCATTATGTATATATATCCATCCCCTCTTCCCCACTCCCATCTGCCTGATGCCTGATGAATGTTATTCCTATATGTGCACTTAGGTGTTGATCAGTTAATACCAACTTGATGGTGAGTACATGTGGTGCTTATTTTTCCATTCTTGGGATACTTCACTTAGTAGAATGGGTTCCAGCTCTATCCAGGAAAATACAAGAGGTGCTAGATCACCTTTGTTTTTTGTGGCTGAATAGTACTCCATGGTATACATATACCACATTTTATTAATCCACTCATGTATTGATGGACACTTCAGTTGTTTCCACACCTTTATAATTGTGAATTGTTCTGCTATAAACATTTGAGTGCAGATGTCTTTTTATAGAATGTCTTTTGTTCTTTTGGGTAGCAGGCCAGTAATGGGATTGCTGGATCAAATGGTAGATCTACTTGTATCACTTTAAGGTATCTCCATATTGCTTTCCACAAAGGTTGCACTAGTTTGCAGTTCCAGCAACAGTGTATGAATGTTACTATCTCTTCACATCCACACCAATATTTATTGTTTGGGGACTTTTTGATAATGGCCATTCTCACTGGAGATAAGTGATATCTCATTGTGGTTTTGATTTGCATTTTCCTGATGATTAGAGATGTTGAACAATTTTTCATATGTTTCTTGGCCATTATTCTGTCTTCTTTTGAAAAGTTTCTGTTCATGTCCTTTGCCCACTTTTTGATAGGCTTGTTCCATTTTTTCTTGCTGATTTTTCTGAATTCTAATGAGTGAATCCCATAGATTTTGATAGCTTGTGTCCCTTTTTGATTCAGTTCAAGGAAGCTTTTGATTTCCATATTCATTTTATCATTGACCCAGGAATTGTTCAGGGGCAGGTTGTTTAATTTTCATGACTTTGTGTAGATTTGAGTGTTTTTCTTGGAATTGATTTCTAGTTTTATTCTGCTGTGGTCTGACAAGATACATGGTATGATTATGATTTTTTAAAATTTGTTGAGACATGTTTTGTGGCCTAAGATATGATCAATCTAGGAGAATGTCCCATATGCTGATGAGAAGAATGTATATTCAGTAGTTTTTGAGTGGAATGTTCTATAAATGTCTGTTAGGTCCATTTGTTCTAGAGTTCTGTTTAAGTCCAATGTTTATTTTTTTATTTTCTGCTTTGATTATCTGTCCAACTCTGACAGTGGGGTGTTGAAGTCCCCAGCAATTAAAATGGCACTATTTATTTCTTTGCTTAGTTCTAGTAAAATTTGCTTTATGTATCTTGGAGCTCCTATATTAAGTGCGTACATATTTAGGATTGCTATATCTTCTTGTTGAATTGCTTCCTTTACCATTATATAATGACCCTATTTCTCTTTCTTTGCCTTTGTTGAGTTAAAGTCAATTTTATCTATATGAGAATGGCTACACCTGCTCTCTTTTGATTTCCATTTGTGTGGACTATTTTTTTTTCCCCATTCTTTCATGTTGAGTCTGTGTGAATCCTTGTGGTTTAGTTGTGTTTCCTGGAGACCGTAGACACTTGAGTTGTGTTTTTACATCCATTTAGCCAGCCTATATCTTTTGAGTGGAGCATTCCGACTGTTAATGTTGAGTGATAGAATTGATATGTGGCATGCAGTTCTGTTCATTGTGTTGGGTAGTACCTTATTGCTTTGTTTTCATTCTTATGATATTGTTTTATAGGAGCTGTGAACTTTAGCTTTTTGGTGGTTTTACATTTGTGAGTATCTATTGTGCTGACCCACATATAATGCAGTGCCGAGTATTTCCTATAGGGCAGGTTTGGTTGTGACAAATTCCCTCAGTGTTTACTTATCTAGAAAAGACTTTATTTATCTGTCAATTATGAAACATAGTTTTGCAGAATACAAAATTCTAGACTGGCAGTTGTTCTGTTTAAGAAGACTGAAGATGGGGCCCCAATCCCTTCTGGCTTATAAGGTCTCCACTGAGAAGTCTGCCGTTAGCCTGATGGATTTTCCTTTGTAGGTTAGTTGTTGCTTTCATCTTGCTGCTTGTAGAATCTTCTCCTTCATTTTGACTTTGGCCAGGTTGATTAATATGTATCTTGCAGATTAACTATTTGCTATGAGTCTTCCCAGAGTTCAATGACCATCTTATATCTGGATGTCTGAATCTCTGGCAATACTAGGAAAGTTTTCCCCAATAATTCCCTCAAATAGATTTTTCATGGTTTTTGCTCTTTCTTATTTTCCCTCTGGGATACCTATAATTCATATATTAGTTTGCTTCACATAGTTCCATATTTCTCTAAATGAATGCTCAATCTTCTTTATTCTTTTTTCTGCCTCTCTGAGTGACTGGGTTAGCTTGAGAGCCTTGTCTTCAAGCTCTGAAATTCTTTCTTCTCCTTGGCTTAGTCTGTTGTTGAAGCTTTCTGCTTTGTATTGAAATTCCATAAATGACTCTTTCATTTTTTAAGTTCTATTATATCCTTTCTTATGTTGTCTAGCTCTTTAGTGTCTTCTTCACTTTTTAAATTGATTTCCTGAAATATTTTTTGGCTTCTTTTTGTTGGTTTTTAACGTTTTCTTCAATTCCATTTGTCTTATTTGCCATCCATATTCTGAATTCCATTTCTTTTTTTGCCATAAATACTGCATTTATTATGTAAAAATTAAGAATGGCTCAGATTATACAATGGTAGTTGGACGTAAAGTGTACTAAATTTCACTTTGCAGAAGAGTTGATTTTGAATTCAATCACGCTTTGAGAGAAGACATCCCAGCTCACATAATTTCATCAACCAGGAGAATGTTGGTGCCAATCACTGTGCAAGAGTGAAGAAGTTGTTTTTTAACACAATAATTATCCCAAACTCCTGCATCTTCTGCCACCATTGGCTCACCTTTATTCAAATCTATGCCAACAAGTTGTTTTGATTCTAAATGCACATCCTGAACTTTTACTAGTGTTTCCTGTGGGTCACAAACAGAATTCTGAGCAAGAACCTTGGGAATAATTAGTAAAGCATCAGCGAAAGCTTGGATCCCGAGACGAGCTCTTCCTTTCACATTGTGCTTGTATACCAAAAGAGCTTCAGCTATTGCCACTTCAACTGCACCAGCCCCTGGAACCACACAACCATCTTCAATGGCATTTTTGATGGCATGAAGTCCATCTCTTAAGGCATCCTTGATTTGTGTCAGAGTATGCTTATTTGGACCTTTAACCAGCAAAGTAACAGAGAGAGGGTTAACACAGCCCTCAATAAAAGTGAACTTTTCTTCACCTAATGTATATTCATATACAAGACTAGCATGTCCCAAGCAATCTACAGTGAGGTCTTCAAGAGAATTCACAGCCATTCCACCACAAGCAAGAGAGAGTCTTTCCATATTTCTCCTTTTTGCCCTGCGAAGAGCTAGTATTCCATGTTTTGCAAGCATATCTAAGGAAAATGGATCAATTCTGTTTTTTCATATTCTAGTGATACAATGCAGGTAAGGATAAATGCATCTTCTACTCGCTTCTTCATGTCTGGATGTCGGGCACCATGATCCAAAACTAATCCTCTGATCAACTTTCTGTTTCTGATTTATACTTCATCTCCACGATGTCTACCATGAAGAGATTAATAGGGTAACCTGGTCTTCTAATTGCCAAAACAGAATCCACAACAGCCTCTGTTAACACATCAGCCAGTTCAGCATGAACTTTAGTTTGTAGGGATGTTCTAGCCACATCTAAGAGGATTTTTCTGTTCATCTCCTTTTTTACTTTAACTTTCTCCGAAACTTCAAGTGCTTTTATCTTCGCAGCTTCAAAATCTTCAGCTATTATTCTAGGGTGTAGACCCTTTTTTTAATGGTTAATCATCTTGGGCAAGTCACCTCTTGGAACCTTAGTTTGTTTCACTATAAGATGAGGATGTATAATTCCTCACAGTCATGTGGTGGGAGTCCAGTGAAACATTTATGTGCTAGGTAGCACTTCGTGGGACACAAGATAGAGGGAATACAGAAAAAACAGGTTTGCGTTCCCAAGCTCATTACAATATGGTTTTTCAACCACTATCTTTAAGGACTAGACAAGCTCTAGCAGTATGAGAAAGTCAAGGGGATTCTCGGAGTCCACACCAGGCTGCGTCCGGGGCGCCACCACGTCCCATCACCTCGACCTCACCAGTCCCACTTGCTCGCAGACCCTCTGAATTCCATTTCTATCATTTTGACAATTTCCTTTTGATTGAAGTCCACTACTGAAGCTCCATTGTGATCCTTTGATGGTGATGAACTGTTTTGTTTTTTTGTTTTGCCAGGGTTCTTTCCTGGTTTCTTTCCATCTGAATCCTTTCCTTTTGGATCAGGGCTAATAGGTTTTCAGGACATCTTTTCTCCTTTGCTGGGAACTCTCCTCCTTGGTAAGACGAAGGGGAGGTCCCTACATGGCACATTTGTGTCCTACTCTGGAATGCTGACCTGGCAGGGGAGGGGTGGGCCCACTGAGAGCGTGTAGTGTAGCTATTTTATATTTTCCTGCTCCCCTGTGATTGTCACAGTTCAATCTGGTGCTGGATAATCTTCATGTATGGTGGTGAGTTGTTCCCCAGATTGTTGCTGGAAGTTCTAGTTGGGGGCTGGGTGAGACCCTCTCCATGGAGGCTGGTATTATGGAGGATTGCTCTGCCCAGGGTCTCCCCATGGAGGTGACAGTGGCAGACTGGGCAAAGCTACCTAGGTAGTGATTGTGAGTGTCTGGGCTGTGGGCATTTGCTTGAACCAGTTCCAGGTGTAATGGTGGCACGAGGCTGGGGATCCCTGGTAGAGCATTGGACCTCAGGCATTTCTGTGGGCCCAGTGGAAGTGGTGAAGACTTAGGGGTGGGGCCTTGGGGTTCAGACACAATGCTGGAATCTCGGAGGCAGTGTCATGGGCCCAGTGGGGCCCAGTTTCAGAGGAGGAGTCTTGGCCACAGAACCAGAACTGGGGACTGAGGAAGCAGAGCTGCGCAGGCTGGGGGCACTGTGGATGCTGAGTCATGCAGGCAGGGGTCAGTTCCAGTGGCCCATGGGCTATGGAGGCAGGCTGGGGCCACTGGCTGGCTGGGGTACCCCCCCCCACCTAGGTCTCACTGAGGAAGTCTTCTAAGGCTTCCCAGGTGGTGCCTGTGACACCTAAGGTGCCTCCTCTGCTCAGATCCTGCACAGGGTGGTAGGGGAAGGGACCTCAGCTCCCAGTCACAGGGCATGGCATGGGGGAGTGTCCACTCTGCCTGCTCCCTCTCCAGCCTGGTGGGGTCAATGCAAAGGCCACTGCTGCAAAGCCAAGTCCCAAGCAGACCTGGTGCCATGCATCTGAGCTCAGCCTGGTGCCAGCTGCAGAAACCTGGGATCGGCAGCCACAAGATCCCTGCTGCACCTGTTCTCTGGCATGTTGCTGCATAGACTCTGAGCAGCTCCCCGATCTGTCCAGAGATCTGTGGTGGTGGAGAGAGCCTCCTCATAACTCAGGTCACAGTGCCTGTGGGGTGAATGTGGTGCCCCAGGGCTCTAGTCTCCTGCTCTTCCCTATGTGTGGATGCCCCCCACAGATACTTTGACCTTGCTGAATGAATTCTCCATCACCTTCTCTTTCACTCTGGGTGTCTGGTGTTGCTTTGCTGAGGTTTTACACTTTTTTTCCAAGAACAGCTGGCCATAGGTAGGCATTCACCATTTTCACAGGGCTCCAAGTTTCTCAAGGGTTGATCTCTGCCAACATCTTGCTTCTTCTTGTTCTGCTCTGCACCTTCTTCCCGTGGAGTCTCTGGTAGGTTCTGGTGCTTCTTCCTCAGAAATACACCTGAGCTATGTTTTTTTCCACCTAAAACTTTTACTTCTTTCTGAGATGATCTGGTGACTGATGTCTCTAGTCAGCCATCTTCCACATTTGTAATATCACCTCTAATCTCATCAGTAAAGTCTTTAAGTATTGGGAAGTCATCAAACTCATGGTGGCAGACACAAATTTTCCAAAATCCTAATTTTTGCTTGAAAGCTCCAATGTTATTATGCTAACAAATTCTATTATTGTTGTTTATTATGGTTGTTTTTCCTTGGAGTGAAAGGCTCACTTTGTTCATTTTCAAGAAAATGTCTGCCGTGTACAGAACTATGAGTGTCCATAGTTCAGCTGTTAATTTGTTCCATGTTATTTGTTCATGGTGTTCCATGAAAAAAGTAGCTGGTTCAGCTTACAACCACACAGGTGCTTTTCCTCGAGGCAACCAGCATTGAGATTGAATGGAACTTGGCTGGGTGATGACAGGAGCATTGCCTTGAGCCAGGAGTGGGCAAGGGGATACAGATTCCTGGTTTGTTGAGGCTTTCTGTGGTGGGGGGTGATGTCAAGGGTGGGTGCGGCAGGAAGGGGGATGATGGACAGGCTTGTAGGCTGCAGGGTCAGAATTAGGAATAGTGAGCTGCCTCCTGGGGACGTACCCTTTAATTTGTCCCCCTGCATCCTGCCCCTACAGGTGCCCCTGGTGGAAGGGGGTGGGGTGTTGAGATGGAAGGGGGGCAGGATGATGGGGTGGAAGGGGCAGGGTGTTGAAGTGGAAGAAGGTGGGGTGTTGTCGAGTGACCTCAATCCACAGCCTTTAGACTCCTGGAGCAGACCTTCCTGGGCGGGAATTCCCAGGTGTCAGGGACACAACCCCTAGGTCCCACAGGCACCCCCAGGTTGGCCAGGCATATTGAGGGCTGGGGATGAGGAAGGAGCTCAGGGAGTGTTGGGCAATCCCGCCCTTTCCCAGGGAGGAGGTGCTGGGCTTATTCATAGGGCGGGTCCCCAGGTTCTCTCAGCCTGGGCCTGGGCCCACCTGCGTTTCTCTTGGTGCTGTGGACGGAGCCGGCTCGGAGCCTCAGCCTCTGCCCTCCTGTCCTCCACCTTCTGTTAGGGACCCCAGGCTCTCCTCTTCTCTCTGGGGAGCCAGAGCCCAGTGCTCCCTTCCCAGGGAGGGAGTGCCCTGCAGTGGGAGGGAGAGGAAGGCAGGAAGAGGCAGCAGCTGGAGAAGGAGGGCAGGGCCTGGAGGCCAAATCTGGAAGGGAAGGAGCTGTCGCCAATGAGGGGCAGGCTGGCTGCACCCTGACCTGCTGTCTGGGACCACACAGGACCCACAGGTACCTCTGAGTTGGCGTGTGAGTGTGTTTCTTCTTCAGAAGCCCTCTCCCATTGAAGGGACTAGAGTCCATCAGATAGAGTGTTAAGATTGGGTTTCTTCTGCCCTAGATCTGGGATCCCCTCCCCCACTCCTGTATCCCCCTCACCTGGCCTGTCCCCACTAGGAATGAATTCTCTGCATTAGACCCATCCATGTGAGTTTGGATTTCTTGATTGTACCATTCCTGGATCTTACTTACCTCATCTATAAAAATGGGGGTTAAGAATCCCACATTAGAGGATTAAGACTGCATGTGCAAGTGTGTACACGGGCCTTGCACACAGTAGGCACTCAATGAAATTGAGTTGCCAGTGTAATAGAATGAGGGTGCTGAGGACCTGTTGTGTGACAATGACCCCGAGAAGCCTGAGCCAAATGCTGGTCCTCGGGAAGCCCGCAGGGTGTTGGGGAAGGAAGACGGGACACCATGTGGTCGGGGTGGGGGTGCCCCACTTGCAGAGTGAGCACAGACATGTTAACAACTGCCGTGTCTCTCCCAGGGCCACCATCCACACTCGCCCGGTTGGTGTCCTGGGACCACGTGAGGATGCTGCCGTGGCTTCTTATCTTCTCCAGTCTGGGTCTCCAGGTCTGTTTTACCAGGTCTCCAGGTAAGTTTTCTTTTCCTGGACCAAAGAGCAACTAAGAAGTTTCATCCTAAAGTCTCATAATGGGAGACTTTAAATGCTTACTTCTTGGGGAGAAAGAACAGATTGTAGCAGTTTATAGCACAGAACTTAGAGTCTATAGACTTGGGTTCAAATCCTTGCCCTGCCTCTAGTAATGATTTATAAGCAAGTGATTCAGCTCTTTAAACCTTGATTTTCCTATCTGAAAATTGAGATAAGTTTCCAACCTCTAAACTTATTGTGAGGATAAAATGGAATGGAGCACGTGAAGAGCAGAGCACTTTGGCAGTAAAGGGAAATAAGTGGGAGCAGTGACTATATTTGTACCATTCTGATGTCAATCAGAGTCTAACCTCCGACTTGGGTTTGTGCTTGTCAATAAAAGAAAGTTCCTTAGGGGAAAGAATGTCAGTGGACACACCCATCTCCCACTGTCCTTTGAACAGAAGCACAGACGCAGCAAGTGCCCCCAAAATCAGTCCTAGGAGAGCTGGCCTGATCCATGCAGGCAATTCTAATCCCTCCTCCACATACTCTTCCCCATTGCTTAGGGAGAATTCACACTGGAGAGGACTTTGTGGTTTTGAAGTGACTGAATACATTTCCAGGTTATTTTTCTTTGCTAATTGTGTGTGTAGGTGCAGCTCATAAGAAAAGGATAATATTTCCTGCTTCCTGCCCTTTCCTATTTAACTGTCACCCTGGGGGATTTCCTGGAGTTGGTGTTGGAGGAAGCCACACCACCTGATGCTACCTTGGAGGGGCTGGGGGATTGGGAGGCAGAGGGACGGTTCCTGGCCAGAGCCTGCACCGCTGTGATGACTGGTACTGGAGCTCTCTGAAGACTGATGCAAAATGGAATATTCCTTTGCAGGTGATTCCTCCTGGGACAAAACACAAGCTAAGCAGATATCAGAGGGGCTTCAGTACCTGTTTGGCAACATTTCCCAGCTCCTTGAAAAAGGCAAACTGGGTCTCAAGGGTGAGGAGGCTTGGGGACCGGCTGGGTTTTTTTCATGTGACCAGGCATGTCTCTGAGGTCTGTAGAGCAGCATGTGCCTGGCATGGGGTGAAAGGGTTGAGGTGCAGACAGCAGCACCAGAAAACCACCTGCACAGATTCCCTAGGTCCTTGGTATGGAGGGTGGTGCTGGGAGGGGATGGAAACTTGGGAAAGGGAGAAACAGCCTCCGCAGACAGGGGCCCACTGGCCTGAGGCTGGAGACCTGAACCCTGCCTCCAGGAGTCCTGAGACTGAGGGGGAGACACAGCCCTGTTCAGGGGAGCTCCAGGCTGGGAGGGGACATAGCCCCCGAGGGAACACACGTAGCCAGAGAGGAAATGGTCGGGGAGCGCGCACGGAGGGCGTGAGTGCTGAGGGGAAGCCGAGCGAGGCTGCTCAGGGCTTTCTCCAGGGATGAGCAGGTGAGACAGAGATGCCCCCTGAAGTGGAGGCCTGGGCCAGAGCAGGGGGGATCTGGAAGCTGGGGTCTGTCTGGGATGGAGGAGCAAAGCACCCAGGTTCCCCGGTTGGTGCAGCCTCTGTGTTGGGGTGAGTGGGGCTGAGATGGGGATATGGAGGTGGGCAGGGGAGGGTCACCTGCCTGCTGAAGGCTCCTTCTAGGGCTCCTCCACCGCCTCGGGGTGACACGGCTCACACTGGCTCTGCTCGTGCAGCCCAGGTGGTTGGCGAGCAACCCCGGGGCAGCGGAGCTGAGTGACATCCCCACGGCTCCCCACAGATGTCTCCACCGTGGTCTCGCGCAAGGAGTGGGGGGCGGAGGCTGTCGGCTGCAGTGCCCAGCTGACCACGCCAGTAGATGTCCTTGTCACACACCACATCCCCGGACTGGAGTGTCGCGACCCGACTGTGTGCGGTCAGAGGCTGCGCGAGCTGTGGGCCCATCACGTCCACAGCAACAGCGGCTGCGACGTGGCCTACAAGTAAGGGGCTGGGCTCGGGTCCTCAGGCTCGGGCTTCTCCTGCCCCTTCTCCTCTCTCTGCCTCATTTTCTGGGTTGTAGATATACAAGTTTTACAGTGAACCGAATACTTAAAGTATCCATAAAATTCCAAATCCGGTGGAATTTTCTGTGAGGTCCCCGCCTCTGAGATGTCCTCAAAGGAGGCAAGGAAGGCTGGGTGATGACCACGCTCTCCACCCGCCTCCAAACCTGACGTGCGCAGTGCGTCACAGGCCACAAACAACTTGCACCTACACGGGGGCGTCTGCTCCCCAACAGCCCTGTGAGGGGCTGGTAGGCAAACATCACCAAGCCCGCCCCACAGGAGGGGGGACCCAAGAGAGGGAGGCCGTCTAATTTCCTCAAAGTGGCTCAAAATGGTCTCTTCGCCCACGGTGCTCTCCTCCCTACAACGAGCATAAGCTCCGGCCTTGGCGAGCCGACCGTCCGTCCACCTGTTGCCCTAATGGTCACTCTAGTGGGCCCTATGGTTGCCTGCACCACATGACCTTGGCCCACCCCTGACTTTGGCCAGCTGTGGGCCGTCCCTGAGTGTGGTGGTCGTGCCCCTCCTTAAGAGCCAGGGCATCTCTCTGCTTTGCTGCTTCACAGCTGCCCCAGCCCCTGAGGATGAAGGGGAGAGAATGCCCGCTACAGGTGGGAACAGTTCTACAGAGCATGCTCACAGGTTCTTGGCAGGTCACGGGGTGGGGTGGGGTGGGGTGGGGTGGGGTGGGCCCAGGGAGCCGGCGAACTTCCACACATTGCTGGGTTTCTCCCGTCCGGCTCACTCTCCTTGCTCCCTCACTCTAGCTTCAGGGATCCCTTCCCAAATAAGCCACCTGCATCCACATCCTGTCTCAGGCACTACTTCATAGGACACTTACCTGGCAGGGCGAAATCAAATGAACAGCCTCTGCAGGGATTACACAGGCAGCATGAGCTTTGGAGGAGGGAGGAGGACCATGTTTAAGGAAGTGCAGAGGCCAACAGGAGCCTTCCATTGTGTGGCTGGGTCAGTGTTAGTGGCTGTGGAGTGTTAGTGTTCGTGGAGGTCCCAGGACCTCTTCTCATTCTGAGTATGTAAGATGATTTTTATAAAACTCTGGTGTCTGAGCAAGAGAGAGAGGTAGGGACTATGGGAACGGGTTCTTCTGAATTCTAACAACTAGTATAAATGACTTGGTCTTTCCATTGTCTGGGAAGAGTCCATGCAAGTTCCTTTTAGTGGACATGGTTTGAGCCCTTCTCCCTTTTGAGGCTGGTTATGTGGCTTCCTCTCTCAGGAAACAGTGCTAGAGTGCCAGCCATCCAACCCGTGTTTCCTTTGTTCCACAGCTTCCTGGTTGGGGACGATGGCAGGGTGTACGAAGGTGTTGGCTGGAATGTCCAAGGTGTGCACACCCAAGGCTACAACAACATCTCCCTGGGCTTTGCCTTCTTTGGCACCAAGAAAGGTAATGGTTATCCCAGCTGACCTTCTCCAAAAGAGTTCTCTACTCCTTTGTCTCAAGGTGTCTTTGAGATGTCCTTGTGTCAGGCGTCACTTCATGGGAAGTAGCTGCTACTCTGCTGTCTTCTCACCCTTCTCTGAAGATCCTCTCTCTCTTGGAATTCTCTTCTCTGTTGACTTCCATGACATGGCATTGCGATGGGCCTCCTTCCCAACCTCTGCAGTAGACTCCTTTTGCTCTCGCCATCTCATAAGTGAGGTGCTAACCACCTGTCCCTCTGCAAGCCTGTTCCCCTGCTCTCTTCTTAAAGATCTGGGCTTCAACCCTAACGTCCATGTCAATGACCACCACATCTCCCTTTCTAACTCTGACCTTCCTGCAGCTGCAGGCTGTGGTTTCCAACTTCCTGCACCTACTCCTTCTATCTCTTATTCCTAGATTTTCTATATGTTTTTTAAAAAACCACTTTGAGTCCTCTAATCTCTGACTCCCTTCCACTTCCTTCTGGTCTACTGTTCCAAGCTTCCACTCCCTGCATCCTAACACACACGCTCCAGAACCATTCCTTTGAGTTTGTGCACCCTTTTCTGCTAACAGAGATCTTGCATATCTAGTTTCTCACTTTCCCTTCCCAATACCTTTTGAAATAGTCCAGGTCGATTCTGTGATCCCTATTATACAAAGGTGGATCTAAGCTTCAGAGAGGTCAGTGACCCAAGTGACACATCTAGAAGGAGAGGAAGCAGCACAGGAGCCCATGTTGTTCATCTCCGACTCCAGGTGGTTTCTGGCATGCCAGAGGACTCTTTGTGTTCAGAGTATGTTTTTTCCCCCATGACTACTCATTGTCAATTGTTAGCTTGGGATCTTGAGCACGTTATTTCTTGGAATCTCAAGCTTCTCTTCATGAATAATGGGGCCAATAATAGCATCTACTTCAGAGGTTTGTGGTGAGGATAAATGAGTTAATGCAGGTAAAGACCCTGGAACCTGCCCGGAAGGGCCCTGCTGATGGGAAACCCTGATGTGGCCAGGCAGGTCTCCTGAGTGTGGTGCTGCCTTGTGAATGAATGACGTCTTGGCAGGTATTTGGGAAAGGACTTCATCCTGAGCCATGGAGAGGTCTGTCCAGGCAGATCCTTGACTTTTAGGCTATCTCACCTGGGGGATGACCTGGTCCCCTTTCTTCCCTTCCAATAGCTATGCAGGGGCTGACCCAGCATCTCATCCTCCCAATAGGTCCCCTGAAATGCAGGCCAGACTGAAGTTTCCCACTGATTGCTCTCTTCCAGGCCACAGCCCCAGCCCTGCTGCCCTGTCAGCCATGGAGGGCCTCATCTCCTATGCGGTCCAGAAGGGCCACCTGTCATCCAGGTACATTCAGCCACTTCTTGTGAAAGGTGAGAACTGCCTGGCCCCTCGGCAGAAGGAGAGTCTGAAGAAAGGTAAGACCTTCAGCCCTACTGGGCCTCCTCCCTCCAGACTCCACCCGACCACTGACAGTGAAACACCATTGGCAGTGACCTTTCCAGTGGGACTGTCATTGGATTCCTTCTGATAGGCAACTGTCACCCAACTCTCTGTAGCTTCAGGGCTGGCAAACCTTGAGAGGGATGACCCTCCAGCCCACCTCTTCATCCCTTGATTTCTAATCTGATAGAGCGGTGGCATTATGCTTGGGGTCATATATGCATGCTCCTTTCTTCAATCACTCAATAAGTATTTGCTGAACATCTGCTAGACCCTGAGGATATACAAGGAACAGAACACAAAAATCCCTGATCTCAGGGATTTTCAATCTAAAGGGCAGAGAAAGATAATAAACAAGTAGCATATTTGGTATGTTATTTAATATATGGTGAAAAGTGCCATGGAGGGGAAATTAAAGCATGGAAAGGGATCATATCCATTTGTACACATATTTATGCATTCACACGCTTATACACAAACACACATTTCTGAAAGCAAAAACCAGAACAACACTTGCACTGACTTTAAAGAAAGAGTTTCACATAATTCAGGTAATAAAAGGTGGATCCTGCGTTGGGCTTAACAAGCAGCAACACCAAAAACAGTATAAATTTGATCTCTGCCTTTGCACTGGTGCCATCTGTCCATATTCATTGACAGAGTTTTATGGATTACAAGTGACTCTCAAAGACAGGCTTTCAGAATAAAACACCCATGTCCCACTGTTGGGACACACACTCCCAAGTCCTGCAGTCAGGGCCGGGGAGGGTGCCCAGAGGTGGCGGGGCACTGAGGACCCAGGGGGGCAAGTTGGTTTCAGTAGACAGGTGGCTGACGTGGGTGAGCAAAACGAATCCTCCGTGGCTTTTTGCCCCACTGCAGCTTGCCCCGGTGTTGTCCCGAGGTCTGCCTGGCGGGCCAGGGAGACCCACTGCCCCAGGATGAACCTCCCGGCTAAGTACGTCGTCATCATCCACACTGCTGGGAGGACCTGCAACGTGTCGGACGAGTGCCGCCTGCTGGCCCGGGACATCCAGTCCTTCCAGGTGGACAGACTCAAGTTATGCGACATTGGATATAAGTAAGTGGACTCGAGCATGGTGGGCTTCTCTTCCTTCGGAGGCAGAAACTGAGCCCTTGGAGCAAAGGGGAAAGGGAACTAGTATTTACTGAGTGCTCACCTTGCCAGAGGTGTGTTACGAACAGCCACGTCAATTCCTTACACAATCCCGGGCAGGTCTTACTTAGGAGATAGCTAAGGGGGTGGCCATTTCTCCTAAGCATGTTCCCAAAACATGTGCCTTTTAAAGGTAGTATATTGACATGATGGATGCCAACATTTTGCTAAAAAGATATGAGAGGAAGCAGCATGTGTGCAAGATTGTGAAACCAGAAGAAAAGAATCAGAAGGTTGTGCTTTTCTCATGGAATTGACTCCCACTGCTGGGTGGCTGGGGCTCTGCCCCTCGGTGTGGCCACAGCCTGAAGCTGTTCCCTTTCGCTGTAGACTCCGGCTGCTGCTCTGATTCTAGAAACTGCCACCTTCTTTGGAGAGAGTATCTTTCCTGTCTGAAAGCAGGGCGAGAGACCAGATAATACCTGTCGATTTCTCTAATGCCAAGGTCTGTGATTCTTTAATAAAGAACACACTAACCTAATGGGAGAGTAAAATTTTCTTTTTCTTTCCCTTCGTTAAGCATTATTTTAATGGATCTCAGAATTCTGTGACAGATTTTTGGTCAAGCCTTTTCTATTAAAGAGGACCCATTTTAAAAACTAACAAAACTGCCACACGTACACAAAAACAAATGGTCCACAAAGCAAGTAGAAATATCTTGAAGGATGATGTCAGAGCTTGCAGATAATACATCCGGGGTTAGACTCCCGTCTAACGTTCCATCAGAAACAATCACACTAAATTTTAAGTGTCAGGACAGCCATCACTAGCCCATATGTCGTATTTGTACATGTTCATGGGAGGATCGCCTCACCCTAGGGGCAGTCATGGCTTAGTGGGTGGAGCTGGATTTCAGTCCCTACTGTCCCCAAGCCAGGTACCTTTGTGCAGGAGGTAACCTGCATGGCCGTATGCAGTGACCCCGCCCTGGATGAATTTGCCATGTCTTAGTATGTGCTACGGGGCTGACTGTCCCTCCTCTCTCTGTGCCCTTTATAGTAGCAACCCTTCTGTGACAGGAGAAAACTTTTCCTCCCACATTTTATCTATCAGGACTTACCAAGTGCTTTGCTAGGTTCTGCCATACAGGATTATTCACGGTGCTGCTGTGTTTAGTTGCAGTGGCTACCTGAAAATTGACTATACATCTGGAAATCCTAAACTGGAAAATGGTAGAGATTGAGGGGATGTCCTTTCCCTTTTCCCATGCAGGTTTCAGGGGACAGGTGCTTGTCCCTTGACTTTTAACCTTTTATTGTGTCCCCTTCTATCATAACTTCATGACTGTGCCATTGTCTTACCTTAAGATGGTCTGTAGTCCGGATTGAACGCACACCTGCTAGTAAATTATAATTCACTGGCAACACGACAGAGCATGCACTCCGTGTGGGCACAAGGCCGTGCTTCGGGATGCCACCAGCGATAGCAAAGCTATGGTGCTTGCCTTCAAGGAGCTAATGCTTTAGTGAGACAGAAAAATAACTAAACAAGAGGTCCCAGTAGGGCAGCTCAAGCCTTATGATGGGGGCACAGGGAGGGCAGACAGGAGGGTCAGATTGCTGGGGGATGGCGTGAAGCCCCTTCCCACGGCCTCTTAGGAGAGGCCTAGGTTCCTTCTCCGAGGACTTGAGAGAGGTTTAGCAGGATAAATACAGATGCCAGAGGGGCGGCGAGGGGTGAGGCTGGGAGGCCAGCAGAGGCCATATCACCAAGGATCTTGTCACTCAAGCTGGGGAATTTGGATTTGGTGCTGAGGACTGAAAACAGGGTGTTGACATGATAAGATTTGGATTTTAGAAAGACCAGCCTGGCTACTGCTTCCGGAATGGACTGGAAAAGGGTGAAACTGCAGGCAGTGAGGTCTGGGGACGGCTCAGGGATCCAGGCAGACGGGGAGGCACCGTGGCTAGGGCAGTGAGGGAGCGGACGGGCAGTGGGGGCGGAGGAGTCAGTGGTCGTGCCCGCGGTGTGGGGGTAGGGGAGGAGCGCGGAGGGGGACACCACTGCCCAGCGTGGCGAATGGGCGGTGAGGAGGGTGGGCTGGTGCCTGGGCTCCCGGCTGGGAGTAGCGGGCGGCGGCTGCGGTGTTTGTTCACCAAGACGCTCCACCAGAAAGGGGACGGGTGGGGAAGAAGGCGGGTCCTGTTGTGAACACGTGGACTTCCGTGGGAGGTAACCGAAGCCAAGGGAGCGCGCAGGTTGGTCCCGAGAGGATGGGTTGAGTGAGGAGAGGAGAGGGGTTCAGGTGGCCGCCTGAGGAGCCCCACATTTGAGGAAAGGGCACAGGAAGATGAGGTGCAGAGGGGTGCAGCCAGAGAGGAAGGAAGCGCGAGAGCGAGGTGTTGGGGGGCGAGAGGGTTTGCAGGGTCAGAAGTGCAGAGGGCAGTCGGTGGGGGGAAGTGCGCACTGCACTCAGCAGTGGGGGGTCCCGCGCCACCTTGGGGGACACAGTTCCTTTAGTGGGGTGGGGGGAAGGCCCAGCATCAAAGTCTGTCGTTCTCTTTGATCCTCACTGACTGCGAGCTGCTCGCGGCAGACTGGTGTGCTGGAGCCAGACGGACACGACCCGGCTCGTGAGAACCGGTTGTTAGGGATCCGGGAATTTTGAGAGCCAGTTGTTAAACGGCTGAAATCAGCCAGTCTAGAAATCAGCAAACGCTGCAAACGCTCTCCCCACCTGTCTCCTGGGTTTCCCCCAGGCTGGCTGGCCAGCACCCCACTGTGAGGACTCTGCCTTCTGTGTCTCTGTCACTCAATGCTTAGAACTTGCAGACAACCAAGTCCGACGAGCAAGGACTCGGATGAATTAATGAATGAGAGAGAGAACCAGTCCCAGGGTGCCTCCCTTTCACGCTGGTCTCTGTCTTCCTCTAGCTTCCTTGTGGGCCAGGATGGCGTCACTTACGAAGGGGTGGGCTGGAATGGCCAGGGCTCCCACACCCCTGGCTACGATGACATCGCCCTGGCCATCGCCTTCATAGGAACCTTCACAGGTAAGCGGACTGCGGGCAGTCGCGTCATTGCATGGCATTTGAGGGAGGCTCTGACTTGGAGGACCGAGTCCCAGTCTCAGGCATCATCTTAGTGCCTGCGTGTGCTGGACTGACCCAGCTTCAAACCTGACATTCGGCTCAGCTGAGTGTGACCAGAGGTGACCCCCAGGCAGAATGCTCCCCCTACATCTCTCCTTCACACCCAGCCAAATGTCTCTCTTCCAGTACCTCAGGAACATGTGAAGCAAGGGGAAGAGACCTTTGTACATATTTTTAGTTCATCTTAGTCAGCAGATGCATCCCTTCCTGGTTACAGCAGGAATATGGGGACACCTTGTCTTACGTACCAAAGCCACACTGAGTGCACACTGTGGATTGCCATGGCCCAGAGCTCTTGAACAGAGTTTATTTAGACTCTTGGCAGAGCCTCTGGAAGGAGAAGGCCATGCCACTGGGGCTGGCTCAGGCTGATGCTGCAATGGGCATCAGGCGGGGTGTGTGGTCAGCCCGGGACGGTGCCTGCAGATGGGGCTGAGCACTGGGCTGGGGTGCAAAGGGTACAGGCAGCACATCTGTGGCTAGAGCAAGGCTTCTCAACCTCAGAAGGATTGACGTTTTGACCCAGATAATTCTTCCTTGGGGGGCCATCCTGTCCTAGGATGTTTGGCAGTATCCTTGGCTTTTACCAACCACAGAACAATAGCATCCCCCTGCCCCCCAGTGTTGACAGCCAAAAATGTATCCAGACATTGTCAAATGTCCTCCAGGGGACCAAATTGCCTACCAGGCTAAACTTTGCAGTGGATAAAGGCTCTGTATACTCCCAGAAGAACTGTATGGATCATCCCAGGCTCAGCCCTTTTGATTCAGAAAAATGTTGGCACTGACGAATCTGAAGTCTTGGCCTGGTTTTCTGTCTGTCTGTAGGGTGGAATGTACTGGTTTTGTGGGTGGGGTGGGGTGGGGTGGGTCTGGGAGTGTGTCCTGTCCTAGGCAGGGTGCCCTGGAAAACCGGGCAATGGGCCGGCTGTGTTTTGCAGGTACCCCGCCCAATGCTGCAGCGCTGGAGGCAGCCCAGGACCTGATCCAGTGTGCCGTGGTCAACGGGTACCTGACTCCCAACTACCTGCTGGTGGGCCACAGTGATGTGACCAACACCCTGTCCCCTGGGCAGGCTCTATACAACATCATCAAAACCTGGCCTCATTTCAAACAGTGAGGGAGGCCCTGGCTCCTTCCCAGACTGCTCTCCCTCCCTGCCGGGTCTCCTGTCCTCACCACACAGCCTGGCTCCACATCTGTGGCCCTGCCCACCCCCACCAGCCCAGCCTGTCCCCCTCCCTCAGGTTAGAATGACCGTGTCCTCTCCTGCTACATCCTCCAGGGGCCCCCCCAAGCCTGTGGCTGGGCAAACACACCCCTCTGAGTCTGAGCTCAGTTGTCCTCTCCCCGCCTTCCTCCCCCAGCACCCACCTCCTCAGCCAGGTGAGAAGACAGCCCGTCCTGTCATATTCTCTCTGCCCCTGCACGTGCCCTCTGCCTGGGGCCTCCCCTGCTGTCTGCCTGGCAGCCCCCCACTCACCCACACCCAGGTCGCTGTCCCTGCTCCTCTTTGCTCACACATGGACTTGCCCGTGTTTGGATGCAGGGCTGCGATTGTTTACAGATGTGTCTATCCTCTCTACTGGGTGGGGAGTTTCTCCAGGGGAGGAGCTGTGCTTTATTCAACTGTGTCCTCAGTGCCTCAGCAGTGTCTGAATGTAATAGATGCTACAGACGCTTGTTAAGGAAGTGGATGAGTAAATGAATGAGTGGTCACCTTGCCAATTTGCTCCTCTTCGGGGAGCCTTCCTGGACCTCTATCCCACCAGCATTCTCTCTGTTCAAGGCTCAGAGCTGGCTCTGGTCACTTGTCTGTGTCTCTAGTTGCCCGCATCCCTGTCTCCCCAGAGCACCCTGAGGGCAGGGATCATGTGCCCCCCCAGGGCCAGGCCAAGGCTGTGTCCCCAGGAGCTGCCAGTGCCAGCTGTCTGCCCTTGCCTGGCCGGGCCCTGCTCGGCAAGGACACAGAGCCTGGGTGCTCTGCAGCCCTCCCTGCCTGGGCCCTTCACCTGCTTGCTGGGGGCACATGAAGGGTGCTTTGTTTCTTCTGGGTTTTGGTCTGGGAAAAAAAGGAGGAATGTAAGAGGAAAACAGGAGAGAGAAATAAAAGGAACAAAATAACTGGTTTGTTTTGTTAAAAAAATTTTTAGGTCTTCATATGTTGTCTTGTTTTTAGTGTATTTCTGTAGCTCTTATAATAACAGAAATAAAAGTAAGCATCCTCTGTTTTTAAAGCAAGTATATTATACTCCTCAAAGTGCATAATGACCTCACTGGACCTCAGTGTCCCTGCGGGCCATTTTCCCTCAGGCCATCGGTGTCAAGGAGAGTGGGACGTATTCTCCCGTCTTCCAAGGGGCAGCCCAGCCCAGACAGACTCTGGGTCTCTTGTCGAACCCAACAGGGGGAAGTGGGTCCAGGAGAGCACCTTCCCAGTGCTCAGTCCCCAGGGGTCCCCGTGAGGGAGGTGGGGACATTCCTGATCTGCTCTCCTCTGTGCGGAAGGATGTGGGCGGGAAGTGGACAAAAGGGAGAGTCTGAGGTCTCCTAATAGGAAACATGAAACAGGAGCTGTTCAGATTTATGGGACTGTCCTTACAGGCTTTCCTGTGGCAAAAGGTCTCCACATTTCTGGTTCCGTGACCCAAGGTCTTCTCGGTCTTCCCCTAGTCTTGTTTGGGAGGAGATTTAGCCTTCCTCCTCTCCTCAGCCATCTCTATCTGTCTAAGATTTTCTGCAGGCCACTAGGGAAAAAGAATTCTTGGTGTGAATTATTGACATTTTCCCAAATTCATGCTTCATATTTAAAAAAATATTCTTTTGTATACCATCTAAGTAAAATCAGAGTGCTTGCTAGGTGAATGCAGCTTCAGGATCGCTTTCCAGAGAGGCCCTCCAAACAGATTACCTCCTCTACACCCTTAATGTAAAGAAATTATTATTTGGACTCTTAGATTACCCCTGAACATTTGCACTGGGGATTATATTAATAGTGATACAGTCATACTTTGGAGATATTGCAGGTTTGGATCCAGACCACCACGATAAAGCAGATATCACAGTAAAGCGAATCACACAATTTTTTTTCTTTCTTAGTAGATATAAGTGTTAAGTGTGCAATACCATTATATTTAAATATACAATATATTTAAATACATTTAAGTAAATATGTTTTAAAAAAACAATATGTATGCCTTAATTAAAAGATACCTTTATAGCTAAAACGTGCTAATGGTCATCTGAGCCTTCAGTGAGTCACAATCTTTGCTGGTGGAGGGTCTTGCCTTGATGTTGAAGGCAGCTGACTGATCAGGGTGGTGGTTGCTGAAGGTTAGGTTGTGCTATAGTTTGATTTGTTTAATCCCCTCCAAATCTCATGTTGAAATTTGAGCCCCAGTTTCGAAGATGGGGCTTAATGGGAGGCATTTGGGTCATAGGGGCCGATCCCTCAAGAATGGCTTGGTGCTGTCCTCGAGATAACGAGTGAGTTTTTGCTCTATCAGTTCCTAAGAGAGCTGGCTGTTAAAAAGAGCCTTGCACCTTCCTCCCCTTCTCTCTTGCCTCCCCTCTGGCCATGTGATCTCTGCACACCCCAGCCCCCCCGTCCCCATCCACCATAAGTAGAAGCAAATTTTATGCTACTGCTATCATCTTCTACTATGCTTTTTTTGTTGTTGAATGTGTGTTTTTGTCAGAAACAATGCTGATGGGACACCATGATGGTGCATAAGGCATTCTGGGAGTCCACAGGCGGCGGCGGTGGTGCTAGCAGGAGCATTGCACGCAGGGCCAGCACATGCCTCTCAGGCATCTGTTCTGGAGAGGACACATTGCTGCCCTGTCCTCGATGGAAGTAGTCCAGGGTCATCAATTTGTTCCTGAGTAGGGCTGGATCTCCAGGAAATAGTGCCAATTGGGAATACTTCATTAGCCTCTGTTATTGGCAGGGTGGACTTTCAACAGTAGCGGTAGCCAGACTGGCTTTGTGAGGGGAAGTACAGTGTCGCTGAGCCCTTGCATGGCCTTCGCCCCTGCCACATGGCTGCTTTGTACATGCACCCCTTGAGCAAGGCTCCAGTGGTGAGGGAAATAGGTTGATATCATTTTATTGAGTCCTTTCTGTTTGCACAGTCTGTGAGAGTTCACGAATCTTCACAACACTTCCATGGAGTAGGTATTACCATGTGAATTACATGCATGTTGGATCACCTTTGCTTGTCTTCTACATTTGCTCTAATTTGTCACTTTTTCTCTAATCACTTTTTTCACTACAGAAGAAACCCCAATTTTTTTTATTGTGGTAAAATAGGTATAACATAAAGTTTACCATCTTAACCACTTTTAAGTGTGCAGTTCAGAGATAATAAGTACATTTATATTGTGTACAATCGCTCTCTAATCCTTTTAATCTCTTTTTTTCCCCTATTCCCATTTCCTTGGACTTCTTTTGTTTCTTTTCTCTAGACCCCTGATCACCAGATCATTTTGTGTGTTTGTGTGTGTGGCATCTGCTCCCTGTGTACTCCTTGTAATTTAGTCTTTATTTCTGCGATGATTTCTGTCATTTCTCTTTCAGATACTCCTACTGTCTAGTTAAATTCTTCTTTTACTTATGTTTTATGATGTTCTTTTGTAGTTACACAATTAAGAAAACTATGTTGGAATTTTTTTTCCCTCTGCCTATGGTAATTTTCTTTTCTGATGAGTTTTCTCTTTTTGGTAATAAAATATGATTTTATGCTTTATTTTGAAATGGAGACTTTGTTTAGATGTGACTGTTTTACCCTTTTATTATTCCTATTTGAGTGAGTTGGATTTTCCTGGTCCAGCTGCTACAGGAGCATCCTGTGGCTGTCATGGCTGGAGGTGGGAGAGGGTTAATGTAGATTCTCCTGTTTCTTAGCTCATGGGCTCCTTATTCTGTTGCCGTTTAATGGGTAGTTTATTTTGAATATATTGTGACACTCCCTTTGTTCTCCTTGCACTCCCCAGTCCTTTCCCATCTGCCTCCATCATTTCTCACACCTGGTCCTGTTCATTCTCACAGGACACAGCAATTCCCACCCTGGGTGGCCTCACATTCTGGTGATGGACGCCTGCTGCCATTTTCCAAGCTCTGCAATTCATGGCCTCTTGTCCCACCCTGGATTTTCCCATGGCATTGACCATGCCTCTGTCTCACCATCACGGTTATGGCCTTCAGTGTTGGTTTTGCTGTTTGTCTCTTCCCCTTCCCACACTTACTTTATTTTTTTTCATACTGTGTGGTGGTCACCTCCCCTTTTTTATTTTATTTTATTTATTTTATTTTTATTTTTTATTTTGGCATATTATGGGGGTACAGATTTTAAGGTTTCAATAAATGCCCATTTCCTCCCTCCCCCCACAAGTCTGAGTCTCCAGCATGACCATCCCCCAGATGGTGCACATCTCACTCATTATCCCACATTTACTTTTAGAATTAGAAGTTGGTGGAGTTTTTGGTCTTCTTAAATTATATACATTTACATGTACAACATGATGTTTTGATATATGTACACAATATGAAATGGTTAAATCATGCTAACTAACATATCTATCACTGCACATACTTATTTTTTTTGTGGTGAGAATGTAGAAGATCTACTGTTTTAGCAATTTTCAAGTTTACAATATATTATTATTATTATTACCTATATTTACCTTGCTGTACAATGGATCTCCTGAACTCATTCATCTGTGTAACTGAAACTGGGATTTTTTTCATTCACTAATTTTGCTGAAGGTGTAGGGTTTTAAAGAAATTCCTTCTCCTTGGACCTTTGTGTGGTTATGAGGAAGATACGTGGGAAGAGTTCATTCTAAGCTACTGATATGCTCCTATATGGCTAGGGGACTATCTGGTTATCTTAGATACTGTATTCATTTTCTACTGCTGCATGACAAATTACACAAACTTAGTGGCTTAAAACAACACACATTGATTATTCCATAGTTTCCATGGGTCAGAAATCTGGGCATGGCATATGTGGGTCCTCTGCTAAAGTCCTCACAGGGCTAAGTCGAGGTTGGCAGGGGTGCGTTCTCATCTGGAAGCTTGACTGGGGAAGAACATGCTCCCAAGCTCATTCAGTTTGTTGGCAGCATTCACTTCCTTGTGGCTGTGAGTGAGGTTCCTGTTTTCTCACTAGGCTATTGACCTGGAACCACCCTCAGCTTCCAAAGGCCTCCCTCAGATCCTTGTCCTGGGTCCCCCTTCATAAGCCCTCTCACAACATCCAAGGCTACTTTTTCAAGCAGAAGTATCTCTTTCTTTTAAGAAAGTAAGGCAATTAACATGTTATTATATCTCGGTGACTTTGAGTTCCTAATTGTTGTGATTAAAACTTCAAAGTGCTATTTTATATTTAATAATCTGATTTCCATAATTTATGCAGTGACTGTTTATCATAATTATTTTTATTGAGAAATAAATGACATATTAACTATAATTTTTACTTGTGGAAGGAATACTCTTTCTAATTCTTATGTACTAATAAATACCATATGGGCTAGCAGTGGCCTTGCCTCAGATTTTCTACCAGTTAATCCCTGGGTTATTCTTTAGTAGGGGACTGCAGGGCTCTACCTACTTACCGTTCCTTTTTTGGCCAACCCCCTCCCCCCCCTTATTACTTGTATTTCTTCTCTTCTAAGTCTGGACTTGAGAGTGAGACATCCTTCTCAGATCTTCCTAGCTTGCTGTTCCAAAGATGAGCTCACAAACCATTCTCCTTTTGAGGGTTTAGCTCCTAATCATGATGGCAAAGCATCCAGAGTCATAAATAAAAATTTCAGACCTGAGGATATTGCCAAGGTTTAGGAAAACTCATAAGGTTGTATCTGTCCTTGTCACCAACTATAACTCCTGATCCTATTGCCCAATTCCTCTGTCAGAGGCCTTTGCCCAGGACTCCCCCCACCCCCATGGAGGGTGGAGCTCACTAAATATGTCTCCTTCAGATGCTAACAGACACACAAGGCTCCAGCTTCTAGGAGAAACCTTCCCAACTTTTATCCCTGAAGTGTGGCTTGGGCCGATCAGTGTGCAGAACACAGCAGCTATACAAGTAGCCTCTCAGGAGGGCAGAATGATTTTCAGGACCTCTGGTCTGAGCATTCTCACTTCAAGGGGCTGAAACTCAGATACCCTGGGCAGAGCATCACTGGAAATTCTTATGGATTTAATATAAACCTCTTCAGAGAAGGCACAGGGATTCTGGGAGACCAGAGTTGAAGACTGAGGGCCACTGTCAGGAGGGGTGAGGAGGTGGAGAGCTTGGTTTGTTTCAGGGAAACAGTTTGATGCTGAGGTGGGTGACTGGGCATGTTGGCTGCAGGGGCAGAATAAGTTCTAGTGATGACACAATGTTAGCTACCTCCTGGGGATGCACCCTTCAATTTCTCCTTCTGTATCCTGCCCCTGCTGGCAATCCTGGCGGAAGGGGGCAGGGCATTGCGTTGGAAGGGGCAGGGCTTTGGGGTGGAAGGGGGCGGGGAGTTGGTGGGTGACCTCAATCCACAGACTCCTGGAGCAGACCTTCCTGAGCGGGAAGTTCCCAGGTGTCAGGGACACAACCCCCAGGTCCCACAGGCACCCCCAGGTTGGCCAGGCATATTGAGGGCTGGGGATGAGGAAGGAGCTCAGGGAGTGTTGGGCAATCCTGCCCTTTCCCAGGGAGGAGGTGCTGGGCTTATTCATAGGGCGGGTCCCCAGGTTCTCTCAGCCTGGGCCTGGGCCCACCTGCGTTTCTCTTGGTGCTGTGGACGGAGCCGGCTCGGAGCCTCAGCCTCTGCCCTCCTGTCCTCCACCTTCTGTTAGGGACCCCAGGATCTTCTCTTCTCTCTGGGGAGCCAGAGTCCAGTGCTCCCTTCCCAGGGAGGGAGTGCCCTGCAGTGGGAGGGAGAGGAAGGCCGGAGGAGGCAGCAGCTGGAGAAGGAGGGCAGGGCCTGGAGGCCAAGTCTGGAAGGGAAGGAGCTGTTGCCAATGAGGGGCAGGCTGGCTGCACCCTGACCTGCTGTCTGGGACCACACAGGACCCACAGGTACCTCTGAGTTGGCGTGTGAGTGTGTTTCTTCTTCAGAAGCCCTCTCCCATTGAAGGGACTGGTCTCTATCAGGTTGAAATGTGTATATGGTGGAGAAAGTTCTCCTGATTTCCCCTCTTGAACCCTTCCTCCAAGTAAGAAAACTTTCTCTATTCTAAATTCTTCTAAATGAGTTTGGTTCTTCCACTCCCAGATCTTTCTTGGCAAGGCTGTGGTTTCTGGGGTTATCTCTACATGGTTTATTCCCTGAATCCCTATTTATTATGTCTCGCTTGTCTCCTGCTCTAATATTTCTGTAGGTATAGAGGACACACAGCAATCTGAGCCAGGGTAGCAAGACCTTGGCCCCAGCCTCTCCTTCCAGCTCAGTGTCTGCAGTTCAAGGTGAGGGTGGGAGACACCAGCAGCTCTGCCTCTGGTGAGCTCAGGGGCTGGGCTCAAGCCTTCAACTTTAGGCGTGTGATGTGACAAGGTTGGGGCAGGATTTGCTACATAGACATTTATGTGGTTGGGTGACCACCAGGATTAAGCTACCGGGGTCCAAACCTCCTGTTGCCCAGGACTGATAATGGCTTCCAGTAGCTTTAAAGGAGGCCAACTCCTTTTCTGGGAGGCCAGCCTACAGGTCTTCAATCTTGGGCAAGTTAATCCTTACCTCTCATTTGGCTAACAAAGGAGGCTGAACACCTTCCCACATACTTATTAGGTGCCTACCTCATTTGTGCTGTGTTCATTTTGTCTTCAATGGACAGTTTTCCTGAATGTATGAAATCCTGGGTGTTATTTGCTAAGTGGTTATTTGTCCTGATCCAGGAAGCTTCTCTATGTTCAAGTCTTAAGCTGTGTTTTTGAAAATTTTCCATCTGGAGACTACCGATTGTAGTATAAAAACCCTAGAGGGCAATGATCTATCCCATTTGATCTCAAACCTCCCTCTATAGTTTCTAAATATTAATAGGATAATTGGGAGAAGAGTTGGTGTTTTGGTACCAAACCTGATACCAATAGGTGCTTAAGACATGAATATTAGCTCAAAAACATGACGTCTTGATGTGTGACACTCTGATGGATACCCATGGATGTATTAATAGGTCTGCAGGTGAACCATGATTAGGCAGCAAGTGAGACTGCAGTGCTCCTGGAATGGAGGGAGGAGGGGTGCGGGAGGATGAAGGCCTCTTTGGGGCAGACGTGAGAGGCAGAGGCAGGTCGAGGCCAGAGAGTCTGTGGTTCTCCTCTGTGTGCTTCCTAGAGGACACAGTGACTTAAGTTCTCTGAGGTCCAGTTTCCTGATAAGCATGGGTCTAATAGGGCATTGTGAGATCATTTCATGAAATATCCATAGAGTCCTCAGCAAATGCGTGGAACATAAAATGCAATCAGTAAGTGGTAACTGTTGTTGTTACTATTATTCTCACTCAAGAAGGGGCTGACCGAGGATCCCTCAGGGATCTTTGCAGGGGAGGGGACTGAGTCGGATGACTTTACGGTGACTCTCACATAGTGCAGGGAATGAAGCCCAGACCTACCTCTGTTTTGCAGTTCACTCCACCTCAGCCTCAGTGTTCTTATCTATAAAAATGGGGTTCAGAATATTTATCTTATGTGAATTTTGTAAGGAATAAGTATAAGTTTGCAGCACCAGATATGAAAATATCTGCATCTGGTCTATTCATAACAGCTCCTCATGGGTTTTAGAAGTTGTTATTCTCTACCCTGGAGGGCCTAAGATTAGGAACAGGGCTGCTATGAGGAAGCAGGGCAGTAGGAGTTGGGTAGGGAGCTGGGTGGTCAGACATAGGCGTTAGCGTCCTCACATTGACTGAGCACCCCGTGTTCTCAGGTGGGGAGATACCTGAGCAGGTGCTGGCCCTCAGGTAGGCCACAGGGTGGTGGGGGAGGCACCGTGAGCAGGTGGGTGCTCCGTCTGCAGAGTGAGCTGGGCTGTGCTAACTGTCAGTGTCTCTCCCAGGGCTGCTGTCCACACTCTCCTGGTCAGAGCCCGGGACCACGTGAGGATGCTGCCGTGGCTTCTTGTCTTCTCTGCTCTGGGTTTCCAGGCCTGGGGTAAGTGCGCTTTCACTGTGTCAGAAGAGCTTATGGTGAGCAGCGCATGACTGTTCTCAAGTTGAATAACAGAGATCAGCCCAGGACTTTCCCTTTTCTACAGGATAGTGCAGCTTTGCAATTTGGGGCACTGCTGTAGAGTGCAAATGTCCTTTCAAATTCTTGCCTGCCATTCTTTGTGATCCTCAGCAAGCTATTCAATTTCTTCCAGTCTTATCTGCTTCCATGATATAAGGATAATATTGCTCATTTCCTAGAGTTGTTTTTGAGGATCAAAATAGATAACAAGTGTGAGCCATTTAGCACAATGCTCAAGTAGTCAGTGCTAGACGTGATTTAATTGTAATCACCATCATTATTGTACCAATCATAACGAGTTTAATCATAGTCAAACTCAGCACTTGGGTCTATGTTTGTAAATAAAAGCAATTTCTTGAGAGTACCAAGGCCTTTTTTCTTAGGAAGATCTCTTACAGTTTTATACATAGGATTAGACACATAGCAAATGCTTAATAAATAAATGCTGTTGAATTAAAATGGAAGTGAATTTGGCAGTATTTAAGTGAATCTTAAATACTGGACGCGTTTTTCATGTTGTGTTACATGCATAGACACTGTTCTGAAGGAATGAGGTAATATAGCCCTTTCTCTGCCCTCTGCTACTTAGACAGCTAATTTAAAGGGGTTACTTGGAGTTAGTGTTGTAGAAACTCACAGACCAGGGAACACACAGTTCAGCCCCTCATTTTACGAATGGAGAAACTGAGGCCCTATGGGGAGGCAACTTGGCCAAGTGAGGCAGTGAGTTGCACTGGACTATCACCTGGGTCTCCTGGTTTCTGCCCTGACCTGTCCTGTCCAGTTGGTGTTGGCTCTGGCCTGATGGCTGTTCTTCCACTCTGAGGGTCCTGTGGGCTTCATTTGTAAATTGTGCTGCAGGGCATCCCTCCCCCTCCCCAGCCCTATATCTCCCCTTCATAGTCCCGTTCAGGTCCCCTCCCCCATGGAGACAGGCTCCCATCCTTGGCATTCTCTCCTGCTGCCTGGCAGACCTCCGTCTCAGCATTCTGGTCATGCATTTGCTCTTGATTTCGCAGAAGGACAGAAGCCCAGAACCATGTTGGAGACCCTAAGTGACTTTGAAATAGCCCGAATGTGGCAGTGACTTGTGCTAGTTCATCTGACACTTGCGGGGAGGCTGTAGAGTGCGATGGTTATGACCGTGGGCTCTGGGGCCAGAGAGTCTGGTTGGAATCCAGGTCTACTGCTTAACACCTGCATTGTGTGAGACAAGTCACTCAGGCTCTCTGAGCCCCAGTTTCCCATCTGTGTATGGGGACGAGTTGTTTTGCTTTTCTCATGAAGTTGTTTTAAGCCACGATTCTGATAGCGTCCTTGAACACGCTCTGTAAATCACAACACTGGCCTGTGTCAGAGGAGCTGGTGACAGGGCTGCTGCTGCTGCTGCTCACTGCTCCCAGGCCCTTTGTTACTGACCAGTAGCAGCAAGGATTAGGCTGGTGATGCCTTATGCTTGATACAACCTCTCTAAAATATCTAGTTTTTGAGGACCGTCACAGTGATCTGTATATTTCTGTTTCAAGAACCTTGCCTGATACCAATAGGGGATTAAGACATGTGTGTTAGCTCGAAAAAATGACGTCTTGGTGTGTGATCCTCTGATGGGTACCCATGGATGTATTAATAGGTCTGCAAGTGGACCATGATTAGCCAGCAGGAGAGACTGCAGAGCTCCTGGAATGGAGGGAGGAGGGGGTGGGGGAGGATGAAGGCCTCTTTGGGGCAGATGTGGGAGGCAGAGGCAGGTAGAGGCCCGGCATGCCTGTGGTTCTCCTCTGCGTGATTCCTAGAGGACATGAGG